>JAXGGA010008550.1:0-56210 GCA_038373865.1 Uloborus plumipes | reverse complement strand
GCGAGGGAGCTATATTTGATCTGATGCTTAACTAATTAATGAAAATATAATCTTTATGATGAGTGCACGGGTATAAATCGTCTATAAAAACATATCTTTATCACCGCATCCTAATTCATACTTCTTTCACAACTTCTTTTCGTGCATATGCCTCTTATTACGTAATCTAGAAAATCACCAGTCATAAACTTTTTCAAGTTCCATTCTATTCTATCATTTTTGTATCATTATGTAAAACCTTTCATGCAAAGATTAAGTTTCAATAAAATATAGTTTTGACTAAGAATTATGGTATTTTTATAGAAAAGAGAAGAAAAAAAAACTATTTTCAGCAGTTGTATTGTTTTATTTCATAAAAATTGTATTGAAGAAAATTACTGAGCAATTGGTATAATTCAATTTATTAGTTAATGCGTGATTTTTTTTTTTTTTTTTTTTTTTTTTGAGACGTTTCCAATAGCAAGCATGGTTATATACCGTATTAGAAATATTATATTTCTTTAAAAGAGATCAATAACATTGTTGTGTCGTGGTACCTTTCCCTACAAGACACCCCCCCCCCCGCCCCCGCCCTGACTCTACTTCGTCAGCACACATGGTTTAATTTAAAAATGGTTATATCTGTTTGTCTTTTTTTTTACACAAAACATGTTTACTATTTTTTAACCAGATTATCTTATAAAAAACTGCTTTTAATTTATTTGTTATCACTTTAGCTTTTACCTATGTATGGTGCTTAGTTTCTCTACTATGAACAAAAACAATATTTCATCAAATGTCAAAACTTACGGTAAATGATGGCGAAAAACATTCAAGCAGAAACATCTTCCAGGAAGTCTTCTAAGAGAAATGAAGGGAAATGTGTGATAATATTTTTGTAACAAAAAGTTTCCTTTAAAAAGATTGAAACACGCAATACTTGCCTCTGTAGTAGAGTGCTTGTTTTCCCTTACACCAAATATATTTTCAATTTGTATTAAGATCATCTTTCTTGTCAAAATTACTTATAAATTCACTTATAATAACTTTAGCTCTTGTGTCTGTCCCACAGGTATCCGGGTCTCCCCTAAGTACAAAATCAGTCAGATTTAATGAATGTGTATCAGAATTAACTATTTTTTTTAATTTTAGAAGCATTTTCAGAATACCCTTAATCTGATGTTCGATTGCTTTCAGCAGGAGCGACATAAAACCAGGAGCAATCCTATTGTCTTGTCTATCTGCGCAATGCTTAAAAACACTTCAGTTTTACTATTTTCGCAAGTTTCACTATTTGAATTTTAATTATAAATTAGTATTCAATAATCAATATCAATGCATTAATTTAAACCTGAAACTTTCGTAATTGCATTTCTGTAATGTTATTTGGTTCATTAATACATTTTGTGCAAGTTCTGCCTTGCACGTTGAACAATAGTTTTATAAGTGACAAAGCCAACTGTGAAGGATGGTAAAACATCAAATAGCTGAAGTTTAATATACCTTCTTGATAACTTTCTCAGAAAAGATTACAGAAAGTGACAATATTTTTACAACAAAAAGTTTTCTTTGTAAGGGTCTCAACGCAGAGTGATTGCTTCTGTAATATAATGTACATTTTTACTTACAGAAAATATGCACACCGATTTTTACTGAGATAATCTTTGATCTTTCAGCTTTGATTATTTCCACCATACTTCACATGGCTGTCTGGATCGTGCTGATAGGAGGGCACATTAGATTATTGGGTAACGAGTTTTTTGATTATAAATAAGAAAATAACAGTTAGTATCTTATTCTAAGACAAAACAGGAAAAAAAATCTACGCACCCATTAAATCTAACAGAAAGCTTCTGGAGAAAGTCAAATGAAAGTCAAAATTGAAACCTGTTTTGGACAGTTGTCACGAGATTCTAGTTAATGGTTATTTTACTTCTCCAGGGTATATGACCCAATTACATCTCCCGACTTTTGTAAGTCATTAGAATAAAACGTTATTTGCCTGCATTGGGTGCTGTGGAAAAAAAGTGGAAAGACAAATTTATTTCAAGGGAGTCAAGTGAAAAATGTCGAATAAAATCAGCTGACAATTTAATGGGGGATAATTACCCTCCATTAATGCGAACCTTGGCCCATTTGTATGTGTCACAGAAAACTGCTATTGCGGCTGACTTTTGCCGAAGTATACGAAAGTGGTCTTAAGTAAATTGCCCGTATTGATCTCGTAAATATTAATATAACGATTTTTTTTATTTAACTTTTATCATTATTGATAGTATAACATTAATCAGAATTGTCAGGGCTATAGTTATGGCCAGATTCTACACTCGTATTTGGAATCGTGATCTTTAATGCTTTTGAAAAAGCGGGAGGATTACTTTGTACAGTCTCTGGATGACAGATAAATTGCACGCTAGTGATACCCGAAACGCAACTACAGCTAAAGAATAAACATTATCAGATTCTTGATAAATGCTTCTATAATTACTGTCAACAATGTCCTTTTATACACATTTTTAAACGTACTAATTGCTTGGTGGATTTAGTATTACTGAGTAAAATATTGGAATAGCTATTGTAGAGCGTGCTAAAGTAGTCTTGTTTTCAAAATGTAAAAGCTTGAGTTGAGGTGTTGTTGTTCCTCAGGAATATTGGAGTTTTTCTAGATAAAAAAATGTATATATATTGAAACTTTGTTCTTTAAATATTGTAAACATTATGCTTGAATTACTTGCATTATTATTTTTTTTACAAACAGAAAATAAGTTTCTAACATAAAATTGAAAGGGAATGATTTTTTCCCTTGTCTTCCCTGAGTTATCATTTTACAAAGTTATTTTTTCAAATTAATATTTTGAACTAGCACTTGTTTTTTTTTATCGTCGCTTGATTGTTTTTAATGCTGTTTGAATCTTTTAGATTAATATGACAGTCAGAAGAAGCCTGTTTCGTTGTTTCTAATATTTGTTTAGAGAGACTAACTTCCATGGTTTTGATTACAGATCTTCTGCCGTTTGCTTTAGTACAAGGCTTAACGCAAGCCGATTTTGCATTAAACTTTGTTTTGCTTAGAATCAAGTTTTTTTTGGTTAAAACATATGCAGATTAAAATGAAAAACTTCATCTAAATAAAACTTTTCGTAGTACTAACTCCCATCACTTCAGATTGATAAGAAATAAACATACCATATAGGCGCTGAAATATAATCTTAATGATGAGTGCACGGGAACAAATAGTTTATAAAAACCATATATTTATCACGCATCCTAATTAACACTTCTTTCACAACTTCTTTTCATGCATATGCCTCGTATTACGTAATCCAGAAAATCACCAGTAATAGACTTTTTCAAGTTCCATTCTATTTTATTTGTAGGGAGGTGGGAAGCAATTAGTCGTGTCCTATTGCAGTTTGTGTTTGCGATAAACGTAATCCGAATTGAAGACGTTAATACTCAAATAATTGTTAATGGCTGGATGCTGGATGTTTTTGAGCACATCTTCCATTCGCGCATGAGGCTGAAAACTTGAAAAAATGAGCAAAAATTAAAATATATATATGTATATTTTGACTATAAATTGTTAGTATACAGCGTAGTTTCAACCCAAAAAAATATTTTATGGCTTTTAAGCCTCAAATTGTACTTCAATTTTTGCCCAATTTAAGGCTTAAGCGTAAGACAAATCTTATGTGAAACCTATAAAATTTTTTTTCAGGATGAAACTCTTCCCTACAGACAATTTATGGCTGTTGCATTATAAAAAAAATACAAAAAAGTTAAATTTAATATATTTTGAAAATTTCACGTTTCGGCCCATTTTATTACTGACCACTATGTCTAGTGGTCAGAGAAGTCTGACCCAGATGGCGGAGTTCAGGGTTCGAATCCCGGCTAGGGCATGGATGTACTCTCCCTCTCCTGACCTTGTCTTTCCTTTGTGTAAACACGTTGCTGTGCTGTGAATGGATGCCCACCCTATAAACGGGTAGCATATGTGGGTACTATAGAAGTCGGACTTCACATCAAATTACGGTATAGGTGGAAAAGTGAAGCAGAGCGCCCCAAATTGCTAACCTATACCAGAAAGCAACTTTACTTGACCTTGACACTAAACGTCACTACATGAGGAGCCAATAAGAGCTCAGAAGCAGTTAAGGATCTTCTCTAATTCGCCAAGTAGACTGTGACGTTTTATCTAGCTCGTTTTTCATTGGCTGTCGTCACGCTGACGTCACGAAGCCAGTGTCAAGAAACCTTGCAGCGTATAGTCTAAGATCCCACAGCAGTTTATCTACACTCATAGCGTACACTCATCACGTACATATCAAATTAAAGCACATTTTTTTCTGAACGTGATGCACTAAGTCTTCGTATGTAAAAGTGCCCGAAACCTATAGGCAGCCTGTCCTAAACAGGACATATGAATGTAGTATTTCTACACTCATTGCGTACACTCATCACGTATATATCAAATTAAAGCTGATTTTTTCCTGAACGTGATGCACTAAGGCTGCCTATGTAAAAGTGACCGCAACCTCTAGACAGCCTGGCCTAAACAGATCACATGAATGTAGTATCTCTACACTCATCGTGTACACTCATCACGTATATATCAAATTAAAGCTGATTTTTTTCTGAAAGTGATGCACTAAGGCTGCCTATGTAAAAGTGGCCGCAACCTGTAGGCAGCCTGGCATAACAGGTTACATAAAAGAAGTATTTCTACACTTATCGCGTACTCTCATTACTCATATATCAAATTAAAGCTGATTTTGTCCTGAACGTGATGCACTAAGGCTGCCTATGTAAAAGTTTCCGCAACCTCTACGCAACCTAGCCTAAACAGGTCACATAAATGTAGTATTTCTACACTCATCGCGTACACTCATCACGTATATGTCAAATTAAAGCTGATTTTTTTCTGAAAGTGATGCACTAAAGCTGCCTATGTAAAAGTGGCCGCAATTTGTAGGCAGCCTGCATAGCAGGTCACATAAATGTCAAATTCTTGAATTCATGTAACTTGTTTAGACCCGGCTGCCTACAGATTGCGGCCACTTTTATATAGGCAGCCTTAGTGCATCACGTTCAGAAAAAAATCAGCTTTAATTAGATATATACGTGATGAGTGTACGCGATGAGTGTATAAATACTACATTCATGTGACTTATTTAGGCCAGGCTGGCAAGAGGTTGCGGTCACTTTTACATAGGCAGCCTTTATGCATCACTTTCAGAAAAAAATCAGCTTTCACTTAATATATGCGTGATTAGTATACGCGATGAGTGTAGAAATACTACATTCATGTGACCTGTTTAGGAAAGGCTGCCTAGAGGTTGCGGCCTCTTTTCCATTGGAAGCCTTAGTGCATCACGTTCAGGAAACAATCAGCTTAAATTTTATATATACGTGATGAGTGTACGCAATGAGTGTAGAAAGACTACATTCATGTGACCTGTTTAGGCCAGGCTGCCTAGAGCTTGCGGCTACTTTTACATAGGCAGCCTTAATGCATTACGTTCAGTAAAAAATCAGCTTTAATTTGATCTATACGTGATGAGTGTACGCGATGAATGTAGAAATATTACATTCATGTGACCTGTTTAGACCAGGCTGTCTATATGTTGCGGTCACTTTTCCAGTGGAAGATTAGTGTATCACTTTCAGAAAAAAATCTGCTTTAATTTGATATACATGTGATGAGTGTAAAAATTTGACATTTATGTGACCTATTATGCAGGCTGCCTACAGGTTGCGGCCACTATTACGTAGGCAGCCTTAGTGTATCACTTTCAGAAAAAAATCAGTTTTAATTTGATATATACGTGATGAGTGTACGCGATGAGTGTAGAAATACTACATTCATGTGATCTGTTTAGGCCAGGCTTCCTAGAGGTTGCGGCCAGTTTTACATAGGCAGCCTGAGTGCATCACGTTCAGGAAAAAATCAGCTTTAATTTGATATATACGTGATGAGTGTACGCAATGAGTGTAGAAATACTACATTCATATGTCCCGTTTAGGCCAGGCTGCCTATAGGTTTCGGGCACTTTTACATACGAAGACTTAGTGCATCACGTTCAGAAAAAAATGTGCTTTAATTTGATCTATAAGTGATGAGTGTACGCTATGAGTGTAGATAAACTGCGGTGGGATCTTAGACTAGTAGTATAGCTGGCACAAGACAACAGCAGCCTATTTTTTTTCAAAATTTCAGTCTCATGCGTGAACTTAAGATGTCAACTTAGAATTTTTTTTTATTATCCATCATTGCGAAAAACATAATTTGACTTGAAGATGCCAAAATCCAAATTGTTTTTTTTTTTACTTTTTTTTTTTTTTTTTGTGTAAAAAAATCGAAGAGAGAAAATAGACAACGTTTAGCATGAATACCATGCAGTTCAGTGAATATTCTATACATGCATTATATTATACACCTATGGACGTAAACGACAAATAGCGTCAGTGGAATGTTCGTCATCTTTGAAAATGCACATCAGTGATGAACTTTCTAGCACTGTGGGTAAGTGTAATTTTGAGTTGTCTGAGATTTTTGTTTCTTTAACATTTTTATTGCGCATCAGCTAAAGTTTCCGCACTTATAAGATAAACAAAAAAAAAAAAAAAAACTCTGACTTTTTTTTCCTTATGGTCGCATGTTTAATTTAAGAAATATTGCTATTGTTACAGTTTCAAAAAAAAAAAAAAAAATGAAAGTAAATATGTGAAGTGCATTTTAACCAAAAAATGTAGTGGTAATTTTGAATCAATAAACTTATGCAAAAATGGACCTTCAAAAGTTTTTTACATTCCTTTCTGAAAAAGTAGGAAAGGAATGTAAAACTGCGGTGGGAGCTTTTAAAAGAATTTATCTTTTAAAAGCTCTTTTAAACTCCTCATTATTAATTGTCATTTCAGTGCTTTGAAAGTTTTTTTCTATTGAATGATGAAAAAGACTTGCATATGCATGTGCTAATTAAATAAGTTAGGAAAGCGATGTGTGAATAATTTAACGCAATGAACTATAGCTTATAATAGCTTTTTTTTTTTTTTTTTTTTTTTTTTTTTTTTTTTTTTTTTTTTTTTTTTTATCAAAGCAAATAAAATGAATTACTACATTTAAAAAAGAAAAGGAGTAAAAACTATTCATTAGAAAGAAGAAATAAATGTGTATTTTGAAAAAGGCAATTCGTTTTAAATTATAAAAGGAAGTTACTGGTTAACTCAATGTGGTAAACATCCCTGCCTTTTTTGAACTTATCCCGTAATGAATGAGGGGTCAACAGTATTGATATACATTTGCCGGAAGTTAAAAATCGGAATCAAATTACGCGTCGGTGAATTTGCATAAATATAGCATTTGTATAATCCAGGCAAGTTAAAGTTGAATGACCCAAATGAGAAAAAAATATTATATACAAAGAAATAAAACCAATCGCAACATGTTTGTATACGTTGAAATAAAAGAACTAACGAAAATAGATGAAGGAATAGTTTATCAAAGTGCCAACAGATGCCGCCTCTGCATTTCGTGTGGGCGGCTCCCCTAGTGAGATTTAATAGACCGACCATGATTCGTATCTGAGATGTATTTAAATAATACAAATAAATAGAACATGATTTCGTATTCAGCTCCACATAGGTTGGTGATTATGTGATTTCTATCATAGGGTTATTGCATTGTGATCTCATACAATTATGAAAACACTGTTGCATTGTACCATTTATTTATTCCCGAATAAAATTTTTAATTTTGTACCGGAAGGAATAATTGATTAAAGCAGAAAATTATGCTACAGGAATATTTCTTTTTATTATTTTTCAGAAGATGTGCTATTTTAGACTGAATACCATTTCATTCGCAGTGATACACTAAGGTAATAAATTGTGTCTGGAAATAATAAGTTGTACCTAAAATGAGACAGAAACCTTTTATTTAAAAATGGCCTATGTTGTACATACATTTTTTTTCCAGATCTTTTCATTTATAGTATTATGTAGCTAAGTATAATTTAAATGACAGTTAACTTCGAAAAAGTGTTTTCATTCTTAATTTTTGCAAAAAGAAAAAATATTTGAAAAGAAAGTATAAGAACAGTTTTTACAAAAGATAAGTCTCTTATAGGTAGATTCCTTTTAACTGTCCACATACACGCACATAAAGCAAACAAAACAAGAACATTGCATAATTAAAATACCATTTTTTTTGAATAAAAATTCAATGAATGATTCCTAGTGTTTGCAATTTTTGAGCTATATTTAATTTCGAAGAAAAAAAAAAACAAAGAAAAAAAAGTAGTATTGAAGTCTTAAAAAACATAACTAAACTTTAAAAAATAAATTATAAAACAAAGCATTAAAATGAAAAGAGAAAGATCAAACTGGAAATCCGTCGAAACTCGAAAAATTTCACGAATTCAATATTTTCTTCCACATACTAGCTAGAAAAAGTAATAATAATTTCAAAAAATGATGAACAAAATGTTTTGCACAAGAAATCACCCATGCTTTTAATTCTTTAAGAAACAAAGTTTTGTTGTTAATTTTCTAATAGTTTGAAAAAGAAATTACAGATAATTTTTATGATTCTTTAAGAAACAAAGATTCTAAAATTTTGAAAAAAGAATTACATGCACTGTTTGGATTTTTCAAGAAACGAAGTTTTGTTGATTATGTGTTTTACATAAGAAATTACTCATACGTTTATGACTCTTAGGCAGCAAAATGTTATTCGTTAGCCTTTTAAATTACTATTTTTAATGACATGTATGAGCTGTCACGTACAAGAAAAAAAAAATTCTGTTTTATTCCCGTTTAATTGCCCATCAGCACCCTATTACCCAAGAAGTGTATTTTGAAGGCGTATTCTTCTATTTTTTCTTAAATTTTAAGGAACCACAAGAATAATCGCAAAGTTTATCAAAAATCGTAGGAGTACTTGAAATATGTACGAGGCGCGTTTAAAAAGTAAGGGCCGCTTGCTTGTATTTATATAATGGCGCTTCGAAGCACAGTTTTACTACTGCTGGGTCATTAACTGACTCATTGTGAAGCTACAGCGTCATTTATTTCATTTCTGAAGTCGTATTGTTGTCCGTGAATGCAAAGAACAATGGCCACGAAAATCGTTGATCCCGCCAACTATGAATTGCATTCTGTGATTCGTCGACAAATTAAGGCGTGCGATCCAAAACAACCGCAGTGGGAAATTGTCATCCGGCATAATCTTCCTCCCCGATAACGCGCATCCTCACACTGCTGGAAAACCCAAGGAGAAAATTTAAGATTTTCGTAGAGAACTTTTTGACCACCCACCGTACAGTCCCGATCTTGCACCTAGCGACTAGTTCCTCTTGCATTTTAATTAGCGGCTAGGTAGACAACGTTTTAAAACCGAAGAGGGACGACTTAAAAACGCTTGTCAACTGGTTCAACTCTCAATCGCCAAGTTTCTATGCAGAGGGATTAAAGAAGCTGATGCAGCGGTACGAAAAATGCTTAGAAGTAAACGGCGATTATATAGATCAGTAAAGTAAGTTTGTATCTAACTAAATATGACATTATTTTTTTTTCTTATGAGTATATTTTTTTCTGTAACCAAACGGCCCTATAACGTGATATACTATAATGTATAATGATAGTATACTATGATAATGTAATGCGAAAGGTTTTTTCTCCGGGAATCTAAAATTTAGATTATTCGTCTTAAGAAATGATCTTAGACACGAAGAATAGTTTCACGAAAAAAGTCCTCTTGCTAAAAATGTTTTTCCTATTTGAACAATACATAGCATATCGTGATAAATATAACTGTAAATACTCCGAGAAAGAGAAATACTTGCTTGCAACCTAATATAAAGCAAAATGCTTTGTTTATTCATATTTATTCGATATTCAACGCCACGTGAACAAAAGAAATCCTTGAATTTCGCCAAAAGAAAGCCATCTTGAAATTGACAGTGCACTTCTCTTAAAAAACTCTCCACAGTCACTTCTTCGAAATCCTTTGTCAATTTCGATAAAATTGATTCGCGACTTGTCCTTCACGGATGAAGTGTCACATCGAGCATCGGACACATCACTCGCCTGGAATTTCGAATATTCGAATGGAATATTTGACATTTGTGATGCAACGCGTGTATGGTTTCGCTTCACTTCGTTAGAGTGAAATGTTTACGTTTGTTGAGGGCTGGAAAAGCATGCACCATTGCACCGTCTTGGGGTAATTGCAGCTTGATGTCTTTTAATATGGTGAATCTTGCTCGTGGAATATTAAAGAAAGGAATAAGACTGATATAAAGGAAAGATAAACACCATTTCATCCATATAGATCATATTTAAGGAGTAATAAACTTTCATACTCATTTTGATTTATGGTTTGGATATACTTTTGTACATTTATTCTTTTTTTTTCTCTTTTCTGAATTTATACATAAATAATTAAAGAGTTCATGTCTTTTCTCGTCCGTACGCGGTATTGATGTTGTTGACGGCATTGCACCAGAGCGCTGAGGTAGTGGTTGAGCCATATTTATCAAGGGTGATTTAGTATCAGAACATTACTGCTTTTTCGGGAGAAATATAACTTCTCTTTCACATAAAATGCTCATAACTCAAAATTCAATTGGCGTCCCAGTACCCCCACAACAACACATTCACTCAAAGAAAAGACAAGGACAGGAGAGAGAAAGGACGTCTATTCCCTTGCCGGGGTTCGAGCCCGGATTCTCGACTTCAGTATGCAGTCTTCTTGATTGTTGTAAAAAACGTATGTTCTTCAACTTCCGTAGAATGTGGCAAAAGCTATTGGTCAAACATACTGCTACCATCAAGAAAGATTTTTGCTGAGTTCTGTCAAGTCGGATGCTCAAGTGAAGATACTTGAAACAAATAAAGGAAGTAACATAAAACACATTCAAAACGCTATGCATGTGGCATAAAAATAATGGCGACTAAAGCTTTCATGTCAACCACAAAAGACATTTCACATACCTCTCAGACACCTCTCTTACATCAAAGAAAAAAAAAAATGAAACAAAGTAGAGCGACATAACGAACATTTCTGTTAGTGCGTGCTCATCAAAAACAAACCTGTAACTTCAATGTATTCTTAAAAGGAAGCAGCTGAAACTAGAATGAACAAACAAAACACAAAAGAAAAACACAAATAGGAGCATACAGCTCGGGTTGCTCCTTATCTTTTCTTGAGATTTTAGTGGCGTGCCTCACCCACACTTGCCATTAGGAACGCGCGCCGCGTGTGTGCGCGAGGGTGGCTGGAGGACTGCACACTAGGGTGGGTCGAAAAAAAATAATTATTTTTTTTCGAAACGCTATACCGCGGAAAACTTGCATCTAGGGTAGGTAAGTAAAATGCAGATTAAACAGAGGAAAAATATTGAGTCCCCAGCTAGCGCATTGCACTTGAAATTTCGATTTTTTTCGAAAATTAAGTTATTTTCCAAATTTTTTTGCAATACTAAGCCAATAATATTTTATTCCGCTACAAGGAAAAACCTTTACTAAAATGGTTGAAAAACACATAAAGAATGTTAACTGGTCAAAATCGTTTAATTTGCGGTGGCGCAAAAGACTCAAAAATCGGTAAATTATTGCGTTTCATGCTCGCAGCAATTCTAGTTGGCCACGTTGCCCGGTGAATGACAGTCATTACTGTTCAATGTATCAAGCTTTTCAACGCATTTCCCACATGGAAATTAGTTCGTCCGAGGAATTTGAAAATAAATTGATAAAAACTGGGCATAAAGATTATGGATAGCACGCTCGAACTAAGTTACCTTGGCAGATGCGCATGATATTGAAAAATACTGCATTGACCTGTGATCGCTCCAGAATTTCGAGCAGAGCAACGGTTGTTGAAGCTTCAAGTATGATGAATGTTAACCGGTTAAAATCATTCAATTTGCGGTAGAGCAAAAGACTCGGAAATTGGTAAATTATTGCATTTAGGGTACATACTAGAACCTTAAAGGAATATGTAGTAAATTATTCTGAGCTCTGTGTGTTAAAAGATAACTACTTTTTTAGTTTACACTACAGTTTATTGTAATGAAGTAAGCATAGAAAAGGTACTAAAAGAACACATTAATCTTGTTTTTTTATTACAGTAACATATTTACTGCATTGCAAAAGTCTCACTATTTTTGTGTGTTTTAGTCGAAGCTGTACTTGCTGCAAAACTTTGGCATTGAATTTTTTGATTAAAAGGTTAGATCTTATTAAACCATCTCGGTTCTTCCGAAGACGATTTTTTTAGCTGTTTTGTGTTAAATAAGAACTTACCCATCTGTCACCAGTTTCACCAGCAGTGATTTTAGCCCACGATTAATCATCAGAAACTCTTCGGAAAAAATGGAAGTGGTGTAAGTGTAATAGTGATCCGATTAATTATTTCTGTGCAGTTCGTTGCCTGAAGGCTAATTTTTATGACCGAAAATACCTTATTGATTCTGGTTTGCGGGATTATTTTCTAGTTTTTATAATTTTCTGAAACCTAACTTACTGATGTATTTTCCTGCATCCACTATCATCCTAAGAAGCAAGTGCTCTGGATAGGCAAACAATGCATTTCTTTAAATCACAGGATCAACTACTCTAATCAAATTCTCCCATAGCAATCCTATGGATTTTATTTGCTTCAAAAATATGTGTAGGACCATCTGTTATGTCCTGGCTTTTTTTTAATTTGAGTCATACAAACATGTATGATTGAGAATAAAAACATACTAACAGTTTGTGATTATCTGAAGGGGTTTCCGCACTTACATATAGTCTCAAAACTGTTAGCTGTTGTCATCCATCGTGAGTGGGAACGAGGACCTGGTTCGCGAGCAGTAAAGTCCACAGTGCAGCTGCCTGACTTTATAACAGAACTTATGCACACAGGTATTGTTGCTCTTTGTTTACAAATTGGAATCAATGCCTGGTACTTCAAAATCCAGTATTGGAAGTTTTTTGCACTTATGAAGATGGATACTAATTAGCTACTAAATGATTTTAGCATAGTCGTTTCACATTTTAAGGCTTGGAATAAATGCTCTACAAAGACAACTCGTTACAGTGCAAAGGCGAACTCCCCACTGTAGAGGTGTTTTGTTGTTCTATAAAACACATAAATATTTTCTCCAACCCTGGTTAGTAACTGTGCCGTAACTTTTATACATCTAGTTCGTCTAAGGAAAAACGACACTCAGATTAGAGATAATGCTATCAGCAATGTTCTGAGAAGTTTCACTTAATGGTGTAATGTGATCAACAAACACACAGATCCATGTTTTTTAATTAAAGAATAATGTTACTGTTTTATGTATGGTTGGGGTTTTAAGTGTTTTTGGTTAATGTTCTGAATTACAAGGGCGTTATTCGTCCTTCCGTCAAAAAAAGTCCTTAGAGCGGACTGCGTTCTTCAATGCATTGGTTTTAAAGTTCACTACGTTATGCTTTTTTCCCTTCTAATTTTACTTTTGTTAATAATGTGAGAGTGGCCGTCATTAGTAACGATATTCATATCTTTCATCATACTTGAAGCTTCAACGGCCGTTGTTCTGCTCGAAATTCTGGAGCGATCACAGTTCAATGCAGTATTTTTCAATATTATGCGCATCTGCCGAGGTGACTTGGTTCAAGCATGCTATTCAGAATCTTTATGCCTAGTTTTTATCAATTTCATTTTCAAATTCCTTGGACGAACTAATTTCCATGTGGGAAATGCATTGAAAAGCTTGATACATTGAACAGTAATGACTGCCATTCACCGGGCAACGAGGCCGACTAGAATTGCTGCGAGCATGAAACGCAATAATTTACCGATTTTTGAGTCTTTTGCGCCAACGCAAATTGAACGATTTTGACCAGTTAACGTTCTTTATGGGTTTTTCAACCATTTTAGTAAAGGATTATCACTATAGCGGAATAAAATATTACTGACTTAGTATTGCAAAAAAATTTGGAAAATGACCTAATTTTCAAAAAAAATTGAAATTTCAAGTACAATGCGCTAGCTGGGGACTCAAAATTTTTCCTCTGTTTAATCTGCATTTTACTTACCTACCCTAGAGGCAAGTTTTCCGCGGTATAGCGTTTCGAAAAAAAATAATTATTTTTTTTCGACCCACCCTACTGCACACGCGGCCGATCCGCAACCTCCTTAATGCACTCACTGCCACACCTCTAAAGCTGTTTAGAGCAGAGATATTGTCCCTTCCTCTACAACGTTTCTTTACCTTTTCTTTATTTTTTCTTCCTGTTTCATAATGCATGGATGGTAAGAAAAGAGAAGGAAAAGAAAGTATCTTTTAGAATGATACATTTGCACCAGCACGTAGGCTATGCGAATGGTGGCGGCAATTAAAATTTGTGTGTTCATTTAGTTTATAATGCCGATTATAACGACACGGCAGGTCACTTAAGTGTGATTTAAATTGCTCTTTTTTTTCTTTTTTTTGCTGAATGAATGTGTTTGTGCAGGGGCGTCGAGGTAGAAGGTCACGGAAGGTCACTAAGACTAAGACCTCCCAAAACAAAATTCTATTCAGCACATTTTCTCTGACAATTCTGCACATTGGAAAATACTAGTGCGGAACTGAGTTTTTTTTTTTTTTTTTCATTCCTAGCTTTATATTCCCATTAGATGTACGTATGTGCGCATGATCGTATTTTGTCATTAGGTAAATTTTGAACTTTTATTCAGGCAAAGTGACTGTTTCCCCCCTTTTTTTTTTTTTTTTATTTAAGTTTTACATTTTATTTCTGGGTTCCCCTGTCTCTGTATGTATATTCTTCATACAAATCCGTAGCTTACGTTGTACCTTTTGCCACTTTTGGAACAGAGATCTTTTGATTCTCAGGAAGTTCACCTAACTTTTTGAATTGAAAAAAATCAAAGAACTCAAAAAAATTGCTCTTTTCTAAATGTTGGTGGGAAAAATGTTCCGCCATTTTTCTGATTTTCGTGCATGCGTCACTTGACACAACTTTTCTTTTCGAGGTAGACCGTGCAATGTTGGATTACGCAATGGGCAATTTAAAATTATCATCTTCCAGAATATGTAACTTTTGATAGAAAATATTTTCCCTTTTAAAAATCTTATGGTTTCTGCTTATTTCACTTCTACATGATACTGTATGGGCTCGGCTCCGCATAAGCAGAAAACCGACCGAAACCGAAGTCAGAAACCGAAAATCCAGGTACTTTGAATTTAAATTAAATTAAAAGTACACGGTTTTCGGTTTTTGCCTTCGGTTTCGGTCAGTTTTCTGCTAATGTAGAGCCAGACCCTTACTCATAAAAAAATACCTTGAACAATAAAACTAATAAATTCCAATTATTTTACTTCTACACAAAAATATAAAAATAACCACAACCACGAGGTGGTATTAGAAGAAAACTAATAATTACTGCAGCAAAATAAATTGCAAATATTGAACCAGTTTCTTAAAACAGCAAATATGAGGATATATTGAAGAATTACAATTTTGGTACGATATCTAAAATGAATGTATCTCACTTCAATTATTTATTCTTAATTCCGTGAGAGTAAAATTAAAAAGCCCCTCCGGAGGTGAGAAACTCTCTATAAAAATAAAACTAATGGATACATTTTTCAGCGAAAGAAAATTATCTTTTTTATTTCAAACTTAGTGTTAAATCCTATTTTATTTATACTTTGAGTTACCATTCTGCTGTTTTCATTGGTTTTTGGTTACACTTTTCTCCACTCACTTTTTAAAATTGTTTTCTCTTATTAATTCCACCTGTGTCTTCCCTTTTAATGTTGCACGAAAGACAGCTGTTATTCCCAATCTCTTAAGAATTTTTTAAAACCTTACCAACAAAGTATAAAAGAGGAAAAGGAAAGAAAAATACAAGAAATACGAGTAGTTTTATTCACCAGTAAATTAATCTCTGTTTTTTATGAGCATTATATTTAAAACTATCGGTACCCGGACGGCTTTGCTCATGGTATAAAATTAAAAGTTCATTTGTTAAATAATTGATATAGCAGAAAAAATACTCTATTTAATTCAACTATAATTCCTTAAAATTAGGATATAAAAATAAGCCAAAAGATAAAATAAGAACAATTTTGTTGCTTACAGAAACCAACAGAAAGCTTACCAAAGTTTAAAAGAAGAAGAAAGTTTTATTTCCTAACTTCAAAAATAAAATAATACATTTTCCAAAATGAAACACAAAAGAAAAAACGTTGCAATATCGCAATTTATACGATATTTATAAAATTTACAGAATTTTAATTCCTTAAAAACTGAGAATATAAAAATAGATGATTTTTTCCAACAGCTAAAGAACTCAGTTTAAAAAGGCTAGGAGTTTGAATTGCTACAAAAACAAATACACTTTGAAAATTATTAAGGGGAAAAGAACGAAACAAATAAGGTATAAAAACGTAACCATGGTAACAACATAAAAAGTTCATTTCTGTTGTGATAAAATGATTCATTTCATCTTTATTTTCAAATTTTATTCTCGAGCTCAACCATTTTAGAATCGTTTGGCTTGCTTTACTCAAGGTAAGCCTTGAATTTCCGGGATTAATTATTACAGCTCTTCTAATGCTCGTAGAAACTTCTAATTGAAATCATTTTTAGCAGACAATTTTAAGCTTTCGAATGACATAAGACTTGAAAATGTGTATGAAATATTTCTTCCCCATTTTATTGAATTTGTATGAAAAATGAGCTAAGAATTAGAATAGAAAAAGAACGAAATAGAATTTTCGAAAAAACACTTGAAGACGCACACATCCATGCTACGAACTAATTTTGTGCCAAATTTTAAGAAAATCGATCGAACGGTTTTGGCGCTACGCGAGTCACAGACAGACAGACAGGCCCACGCTCCTTCAGCTAAATACAAAACAACTCAAATAATTTATTTTGTGCTGCCATCTATCGCGTGAAATTGAAAAAAAGAGTAATGTTTTGTATTTTGAAATCAAATTGGAAAATTTGAGTTTCAAAATATTCAATAAAAGAAAACTATTTATAAAAGCGCCGCATTTAGAAGATAGCAATGTGCAATGATGCTGTTTTATTTTCAAAACATGTATTGAAATTCTCGTTATTAATTTCATTTATATATTTATTACTATTTTGCTTTCTGAAAACGGCTAAAACATTCCTTAATTTCAATTTAAATTCCCATTAAAGGAAGAGGGAGAGGCGTTGGGAGTTTGGCATAAGATACCATATTATTTGACGGACTTGTAAAAGAATTCATGACACAGTCAGTTTCAAGCAAACTTATCGTGGTTGGTTTAAGATGTGTGGAATATTCCTTATTGGAATAGTAATACATTTTTGCGAGGGGGGGGGGGTATCACTTTTTCATTTTTAGTAAGTGGAAGTATTTCTTCTTCATGAGGGCCACCAGGAGCAGCTCGTTTTTTTAGCACTTTTTATGTGTTTACGCTACTGCAGAAAATAGCGTATTTGAAGTGGTCGCGTATTGCACTTCCATTGGTATAACAAAACTAAAATTTTTGGGAGTCAAAAAATTCTCAATTTGGATAATAAAATTGTAAATTTAACCCTACTCATAGTTAGATAGTTTCCTAAAATCTCAAGAATTCCTAAAAGTAGCTAAATTTTATTTTTAGCTTAAAGTCCCATCTCTTTCTTTTTCCCATTTCCAAAATCAAATTCAGCTCGCTCGAACATAAGAACTCGTGACACACAACCAAGCTGGCGACCACGAAAACATAAAAAGGATTGACTGGATTTTTTTTACTATATTGATTATCGTGTTCAAGAGAGTGTGCATCAAGTTTCTTTTTGCGTATTCTCTCTACAAGTTTTCACATCATATTTATCGCACTTCTTTTACTCTGAAAAAGGATCGAACGCTATTCAACTGTTAAGTGAAAGCAATAAGCAATTATTATCACTCAACGAAGGACAATCGTATGAGTCGTAAAGAAGTGTTATGTAAAACAGTAATTACATTTTTTTTAATTTCGCTTACAAAGCGATAAAAAAAAAAAAGAAAAAAAAATAAGAAAACTATGGTGTTACAATATGCTGTGCTTTCTTAAAAAAAAGATGAAAACACTATGTAGTTAACACTAGATTGTCCAATTGGCCATTTTGACTGCTTTTTAATTTTAATTAGGGTTCAAAAATTATCTAATAACACAATTGAAGGGGCAAGTGGAGAAAGGTGAATGTAACAATTTTTGAAACTTGCTTTTTACCGTTGCATGGATGAAGGTGATAAATCCATCAGTATCATGTCCCTTTAGTGACTTCTGACGTGGGCCAAACTCGCGATCTTGACACTGTTTTATTCAGGGTTTTTATCCGAATCCTAAATTGTGTGTACACCCTGGTAAAATTATTTAAATTTGATGTAAGTTTTCCCATGAGACTAAACAAAAGAGCTCAATTCAGCTCTAGTTTCAAAGGGCTATTTGCTTTATTCGAATGAAGTCCCCTTAGTGACGAAAATGGTTCGTAACTAAGAATATGACCCCGTTTTACCCGTTGAGAAAAATCCATTAAAAAAAAAACAACATTTTTTTTAAAGCTTTTTCTAGAAATTTAAACAATTGAAGTTAAAAATGCAAGACAACGTGTCCAAAAGTGCAAAAAGATGATGGAGTGAACCATCATCTTTTTTGCACTGATGATGGGGCTTCATTTATAATAGCCCCGAAATAGCTATTTGCTAGAGTTTTCTAAATCTTTTTAAACATTTTATTTGTACTTTTGGACACGTTGTCTTGCATTTTTAACTTCATTAACTGTACAAAGTTTTCGACTGCTTTTCTTACAAATTTAAACAATTGTCACATATCACCTTTATCCACTTGCCCCTTCAGTATCTTATATTTTTGTGACTTTTTAAATAACATATGAATGTATTTATTAATAGTTGTAGTTATCTGCCTCCTCCTTCTTAATTTCTGGTATATTTATGTGTAATATCTATACTGCCCAAGCAGTCAAAATGACTTGCCTGGTAATCTAGTGTTAAATAGGTTTCAATGAAATAGTATTAATAACATCTACGCATTTTGACCAGTAAAAAATATTAATTGCGCAAAATGCCATTAAACTGCTGTCAGCCTCCATTCTGGTAAAACTAATGATCTCAAATTTTAACTATTTCAACAAACTACAACTAAAAACTGTAAGAACTTGCCCGGCATCTATTTATCATAGTCTCCCCCTTCCATCTCATTTTTTTATTATTTGCAACTTGACTGACTTTGTTTAGGTTGACAGCGATTAATACTCAGTCTTTTAACAAACCGGCTACTGCTTAAACTTTAATTTTGGTCCAAGATGACATTTCCTAACTTAATGGTTCTTATAGGTTCATTTTAAAGCTACCCCACTCCCTACTTTTTTTTTTTTTTTTTATTTTTGAGCTTTCTAGAGTGGGTTTCATTGACGCCTGATAGACTTCAGACAAGTAAATAAATGGTTCCCTGCATGAATAGTTCTGATTTATGGCACATTCAATGCACTAAAACCGAGGTATGTTTTGTTACTGGTACTAGCTCATAAAGGCATTTTAAAGATTTAATATTGAGGCCCCACGTGTTTTTTTAAGGGATTCTTAGAGCGTAGTATTCAGGGATTACCTTAGAAGAGTTCAACATGTAAGAGTGGGGGTGAGGGTGCAAATTAGTTTTCGCAACCAAGAGAGAAAAAAAAAACATTTATAAACTTTTTTTTGGCATATTTTTTTAACAAATGAAAAGCTTCAATTTTTTTCTTAATTTGTTTTAACGTTTTTGTGTACTTGTTTATTTATTTTCTTTTTATTTCAGTCTTCAATGATCTGTACTTTTTACGACAAGTTTCGCAAAACTGACAGCTCTTTTGCATAAATTTCAGAGCATCTTTAAATTCTGATGTAGATATTTTATTCACACTAGATATCCTGTATGCTAATAAGTTGAAATACTTGAAATTTAAGTATTCTAAAATGATATTTTATTCATTGAAAAGCTTTTATTCCTAAACGGTAGCCATTTCTATGTTCCTCGAACGAGAGAATTGTTTTACTTCTGGCCTTTTTTTCTAAAAGCTCTAATATTTTTATTTTATTTAGTAGGCATATCAAACAAATAAGAAATAATGACTTCGTATGTGAGCATAAAACGAAATATTTAAAATTAAGCCTAACTTGCTAGCTTAAGCATTAAAAAGCCGATTAAGGACTTGCTATTATTACTAGTAGTAGTAGTAGCTTATTACCCGGCGTTGTCCGGGTGCTAACTATAGCTTCATTATAATTGTTTTTAACTTATTTCGTGCTAAAATGAAATAGGTGAGCCTTTAATTGATAATTCATTGTTAATCGTAATCTTTGTTGGAAAATACTCATATTCAAATGTGTTAAATTTTATTAATTTGTATGCTTAAAGGCTTACCTCTTTTATTGCATATATTCAAAATTGAAAGAAAACGGCCATTTTGAAATAAAAATTTTGAATTTTGAGCTTTTTGGATTATTTTAAATTTCAAAATTTTTGCCTGTGTGATTTCTAGTACATCAAGGAACCTCTGTGCGTAGTTTGGTGAAAATACGACGAAAACTGGATTTGTGTAACGAACTAACATACAAACATACAAACAAACAAACAAACAAACAAATATATATACATGCATCTACTTTTATATAAATAAATTATTATTATTATTATTATTAGACATTCTTAGGAGGGTATAATAATAATAATAATAATAATAATAATAATAATAATAATAATAATAATAATAATAATAATTATTATTATTATTATTATTATTATTATTATTATTATTATTATTATTATTATTATTATTATTATTATTATTATCATCATCATCATCATCATCATCATTATTAATATTATTATTATTGTTATTATTACTATAACTATTTTTTGCAAAAACGTATACATATAAAAAGTGCTGGAAAGCGAGCTGCTCCTGGTGGCTGTCACTAAACAACGTTGAGTGGACACAAGAGAATTTCAAAAACAAAACACCATGAAATCAAATTTAATTGCAACAGCATACAATTTTACACAACAAAAATTATTTTTGAAAAAAAAATTGAACCGATTTTAGAGCTTCAAGAGGTAAATGCTCTAAAAAGTAAAAACTAATTTTTTTCTTTGAACACCATCGATACTACTTTTAAGCATAAGTTTTGAAGTCGGCGCAAAAACAATGAATAGAATAATATGAAACTGCAACGCAGCTATAAATATAAATTTTAATGGAACCAAATTCTTTAATCACATTCGCATACGTCATATTGACAAACCACATATGTATGTAATGGTACAAATATTCTATTCTTAATTTTCAATAGTTTCTCTGAAAAATGTTGGCAAAAAAGTTAAACATCATTTAACTTATTGTTTTTGTGCCGACTATTTTTATTCTATTCTTTTTAGTGTAAATGTATTTCAGGAATAAGGTGATGCTTCCTTTTTCGAAACTTCACTTAATTTTCTCAAGTAAATGCTCCACATAAAATAAACCATGTAAAAAAAAGAAAGAAACAATCAACGCGTCTAAAATTGTAAACGATGGACACTAAAAAGAAATCCTTGTTATACTCTGGTATTTATTTGTGTGATAGTTTAATTAAAGTCATTTAAGCAATAACGGGTTTTCAACTGCTTTCAAAACAATACAGATTTCTCGCTATAGCAATACTGCATACGTGGCCTGTTATTTGTTATCAGTATTAGATAAAAACACCATTGAAATGAATGTCCATTGTGTAATCCAGAGTAGCCTTCATTCAAAATTGTCATTATTACAATTACTGTGCTTACGATTTCTATTTCCTTCGATATCTGCAAGATCTCGTTATCAAACCCGGACCATAAGACCGTATGGCCAACTGGGAGGTACATACTTACAAGCGAAAAAAGAATTTTTGAAATCGAGTAATCTTATAACATACATAAAAATTTCAAAAAGATTATAGAAATAGATTTCATTATGAAATCCAATAAAGCCTTCATTAAAAATTCGTCATTATTGTGATTATTATGATTACGAATTATTTTTCCTTCGATTTCTGCAGGATCCCGTTATCAAACCCGGACCACGAGACGATGGGACCAATTGCAAGGTACACCCTTTTAAACAAAAAAAAAAAAATTTGAATTTGGTCCAGGCGTCTTCGAGTAATCTTACAACATGTAAAAGAAAAAAAAAATTCCGACGAATTGTATAACTTCCTCCTTTGTTGAACTCTGTTAAAAATGGTTTTCACGTCAAACGCTATATGTGTCGACACTAAAAGTACCCATATATATAGTTCATTATGTAGCAAGTTCTCCTAATCGTTGCTAAATATAACTAAGGCATTATAACTTAGGGCATTTATAAAATGTTTTAATGTTTGATCCATGCCATAAATACAGTTGCTGAAATAAAAAATACCCCAAGATGACGAAAAGAGAAGTATAGGTTTCTAAATTTTTCTTATTTTTTATAAGAAATTTTACTGTAACTATTTTTCTCAGAGCTCCAAGAAAAAAAAAATTGACTATTACTTGGAGATTTCTTCATGTCTAAGAACCAAGTTTTATAAATCTTCTTGTTCAAAATTAATAAAAAAAAAAACAACAATATAACATATCAGCTATTCGAAATAAGTTTATGAACCATGGCGTGGAATGGAACGGTATTTTCTTCTATAATTGTATTGAAACTTTTGTGCTGCCATCTATCTTTTGCTTGAGTAAAAAAAATGCTGCTTTGTTTTTAGCTAGTTTTGGATATCTGACAATAATAATTTTGCAACTTTATAACATTTCCTTTTTTCCAGTCATTTTTTAAGCAATTTGATATTCCATAGTAGTATTTAATGTCAAAATTTGAGTCTAATTTTATGTGAAAAATGGAAATAGTATTTTTCGCTTTGAACTAAATGTAAAACAAATAAAACGTTGCAATGCACACTAATTACTGAATTAAGGTAGCTTTTTGAACTCAGTGCAAAATGTTGCACATAAATAATTTTTTAAGTCACTTCAAAGATTTAGGGAAGTTAGTTTGAATGATTGCAGCATTTAAAAAAAATAAATCTTTAAATATTTATTATTTTTCTTTAAAAACCCACATTAGTTTAGATATTGTTTTAAAATTTCACTAGAAATAAAACATTCATATTTAGTGGCATTTAAAGCAAAAAGTACGTAAAAAGTACGTAAGATAAACTTAAAAAAGAAATTGCAATCCTTAACCTATCCGATTTAGTTTTTATTATAAACATCGTTTTTAAGCAATATTTGTGTTCTTTTTTTTTTTTTCTATTGGAGGGTGCTTAAGAATGTATTTTACTTTAAAATACATCGTAAAATCATTTTTTCTTGTTTCAAAAATGGTGATTAAAAAGTAAAGTGACTGAAAATTACAAATCGGGAGAAACGCTCTGTCAAAAAAAAAAAAAAAAAAAAAAAAACTATCTACGGACAACGTACATAGATTATTTCAGATGTATAAATATTTCAAAAAAAAAAAAAAAAACAGCAGCTAAATAAATATTTAAAGATTTTTAACATTTATGACAAATTACTTAAATTCATTCAGAAATTTCTCTAAAAGTATTCACATTTTCTTGGCCAAAAGACTATAAGTCAAAAAATATTTTATTATTTCAAAACTTGCCGTCTATAACACTCACAAGCACTGGCAAAGAAGCATGCCAAATTTCTAGGTTCGACACTGAATAGAATTTTAAAAATTAAGTTTTTCATAGCCAGTCGTGCGGAAATTCATTTCTTCAACAAACATAAATTAAGATAAGACAGCAGGCATTTCACTGCAGACATTTGGTATTCAAACTCTTATAACTTGAGTTCTAATTCACGTAGATTTAAAATCTAAACATAACTATCATCTTAGAGAGCAGATCTTGTTCATGAAACTACTTTAAGAAAATATAAATTTGGTAAAAAAAATCGCTTTTTAAACTTGAGCGGATAGCCTAAGTTGATAAAAAAGTTTTGAAGAATAGGTTTGAAATTACAGATGCTGATTAATTATTTCAAATCCTTTCTCTCGGTGAACATTCAGTTTTTATGTTTTATAAAAATTTTAACAGCAAACTTAATAGATATTGTGTGGTAATGTAAATGGATGTGCCTTTCTCAAAAAATAAATGTATCTCAATAATTCCAAGAAACTCGAAACGAATTTTCTATATCAATAACTACTTGCAACAGTCACAAAATGTCCAAAACATTTCATCCCCTCAATTCTTGCCATTCATGATCACCCACTCGTTCGTATCCCCTTTCAAATGCAAAATGATGTAAGTTAATGGATGTAAAGACATCCACCAATATTTGTGTCGTTTGTATTTGGTGGGATATCTTTGCACTATAGTAGTTTTTTTTTACCCCTTGAATGAAAGGTTTTTGTAGATCTGAAACAAGTGTTGTTTCTTGCAAACGTTGCACTTTCTTAAATGTATCTATTTTCATTTTAATTAAGCAAACATTCGAGAAATCTAAAACAAAACAATAATAATAATAATATTAATAACAATTTATAGAATCGCATTTTGTTTTTAGAAAACAGGCAATACCTCTCTTTTGAGCCCTTTTTGAAGAAAATAATGTCCAGTGGCTAGATGCTCAGCATTTAATATTTTCCATTTTCTTAATAAATTTTGCTTAAATTCACCTAATAAATTAAATGCATAAAACTGATATTTTTAAAGGGTAAAGTATACATCTAAGAGAGAGAGAGAAAGAACAAGAGAGAGATAAATAGGGAGAGAGATAAATACAGAGATAGAAGTATTAAGAAAAGAATATATTATCGGAAAACTTAAGCCTTTGTAATCAAATACATTCGCTCAGGTATTTTTTGAGCTTCTGAATTTCCAGCCGCCAATATGCTTCCCCCCTTTTCTTTCCCCTCTTGTAAACTGCTTAATCTTAAAACGGTGCTTTTAATTATTCAAACAGTTTCTCTTAGAAATATTTGACGCGTTGGACACGACGCTTTGAATTTTATTGAACGCTTTTATTTGTCAAATTTTGCATTTGAATTTCAGAGAAAAAGTTCTCTCGTTAGGTGGAATTTTCAGTTTTAGAAAAAAAAAGTGTACGACGTGGAAAATAGTTTTCGGATTCGACAATAGTTTCAGATGTCGTAAATTATTCATGAATAACTAATTGTGTTCTCACGCAGTAGCAGATTACCAAGTTTGGGACCCCGTTGTGGTGAATTCTTGGGGGCTCCTTTGCGTGTCATAGAACTATGTAAAACATTTCTGACGTGCACTTTGGAATCACTTTCGGGGTTTCTATAGTAATGGGGAATCTGGCATTAATGAAAATTGCGACGTGGCAAATCCGGCTCTTTTTTTTCAAGCATCAGACGCTATTTCTCTTTTTAGTGCGGCTGTGTATAGGATTGGTCATTAGTGTTAAATCCGCGAACCAACTGTGGAGCCTCTAAATTACCCTTTTGCTGCTGCACCCCTAGTCTAGTGTTTGGAAATTGAAACACTAAAAAACTGAAAAATAAATAAAAATGAATTTTTAAATTAAAAACAAAATGTTATTTTAATAAATCAAGTTGCATTATATGATTGACAATTTTATGTTTTTTAGGCACTTGTTGACGAGGAAAAGTATTACGCAATACATATGTATTATTTTCACTACAAACTAATACCTGGCTTATTTTGTTAGTTTTGTTTCATTAGCGCTCTTAATGTTAACGTATGATATCATAATCGCTAAAAAATAGCAATTTAAAAAAAAAAATATATATTTTAATGTTTTCTGAGACATTTCGTTTAATCTTGAAATGTGATCGTTTGTAAGAATGACGTAACCCTTGGATACAGCTGTTCAGACAAATACATCTTCGAAAATAATATTTTAAAATTTTTAGATTATACTGAATTTCGGGAGAACTTTTTATTTAGTTTTTTCTGATTGAAAATGTCTGTGTACCATTATGTAGCTCTTCTGGGTTTCACAGACATATCAAAATTGAAACCTGATGGATATTTTACAAATATACTAGACCAAATTTGTGTATTTAATATACTTGTAATAGACGTCTAAAAAATATAGCAAATACATGCCATATTTTTTACAATTAGCAAATGAAGAACTGAAATCATAAGCTATAAAAGATTCATCGCTTTATATAAACATTGATTTATGAAATCAACTTCACTACATTTTTGCTTTGATAACGTTTTTTTTTTCTTGCATTAACTCATGCTTCGTAGAAATTAAGACGATTTTTTATATTTGTAGATGTGCGGCTAAACTCTGTATAACGTTTAATATTTTAGTCCACCCTTTTTGGGAAAATGTATAGAATTTATGTATACACACGCGCACGCGTGCGAAAGAGAGAGAGAGATAGAGCGCATTGCGATTGTGAAAACACACGGAAAACACATACACGCACTGACTGCAAGCACGTTTTTTCTGAAATTTTTTTGTTCGACTAAGTCCCAGAATTACAAAAAAAAAATTGCAAACGAATCTGTAAGTAAATATTTAGTCTTGCTATAAATTCTGTTACGACTTTTAGGTTTTTAAATGAAAACCAACAACAGCCCTCAGCAACCTGTCCTTTGCCCAGTGTTTATGTGTAATATATAGCTTTAAAATGCCTCTCATTTCTTGTCCATCTTTGATTGCAGGAAATTGGAGCGAGGAATTGAACAGAACCGCCATTCAGTTATTGCTCTTCATAAGGCAGGTAAATACAACTCGGAGATTTTCAAGTTGCTTAAATCTTCGGATATAAACCATATGTTTGTGTGGCGCACCATAACCCGTTTCAGAGCAACCCAGTCAAGTATAGGAAATGATCAGGCCGTCGCAGGACTGTGAGGACGAAAAATGGTTTCAAATCAGTGGAATATTGAGTTCGGAGGAATCTATTCCGAAAACAGAAAATCGTATAAGGGGAGATGAATATTTCATGAAGATCCATGTCCATGATAATCGAAGAAGACCTTAAGATAAGTGCCTATCGTAGAATGACTAGATAAAAACTCAGAGAATCCTTAAAAAAATTAGGGATGAAAGAGCCAAAGCTCTCTTGAGCCGGGTTAAAACTCGAGCCAAAAACTATCAAGAAGATATTTTGGAACAAGTAGTGAAATTCTGATCGGCGTCATTTGTGTCGGAGATCGGACAACATTGGGTCATCCCGCAGGAATCTGTTCCTGCACACAAAGATCAGAAGACTCAACAGTGATTGTCAATGAATGTTCCAGAGTTCATTCAGGCTTCAGATTGGACTTTAGGATGTCTAGATTTACACGTCTTGGGTCCTGGATTATCGTCTGTGGTTTTACCTTCAAGGGCCGACTTTTCGCAAATGATACACCAATTTGGTGAGCCTAAAATCAGCTTTGGCAAAAGCAGTACACAATTTCCCACAAGAAGTAGTGCATACTGCAATACATGATTAGCCCCGGAGACTCAGAGCTTGTGTCGAAGCAAAAGGGGCACGTTTTGAATAACTCCATTTTTGTTTTCACTTATACAGAGTTGTAATTTAAAAATGGAAAAGAAAAATTAATTACCTTGTGTTGGTCACTTTTAGAGACATATTCTAGTGTAACAGAATTTATGGCATGAATATGTGCAACAGTGAATCAACCTTAGTAGAAAACATTGCTTCAGGATAATTTTAAGGGAAAGAACAAGACTAACATGAAACGAATGCCACGGATACCATAATATAATTCTCTTGAATGTTGGTTAAATAACGTACCTACGTTTTTTAGAAAAGGAAAATTGAAATCTCCCGTACTATTTCAACTATAAGGAGAAACGTAACAAGGAGATAAAGCTTCCCAAATACAAGCTAAATAATCGGAAAATTATTTACTTCATTTTGACAGTGAGTTACAAAGTAACTGCCCCGAGTAAAAATAGCTTAATTAATCCAACAATCGGAAAGATTAATCATATTAAAATGTTTCCAAATACCGATTGTAGTACCAAGTACGATTGGATAGTAACAAAATGTCAAAAATGAGAAAAATTTGTAAGAATTCCGCGAAGTCTAATTTTATCTTCGAAGGACTTTAATTACCGGAGTTATTAATTAAGATCTGAACTGGCATTCTTTCTCGATTTAAATGGTGAAAATATGCTCGTACATTGGAAGAACACACTTTTTTTTTATTATGATGGATTTTGCTTGAAATTTCCAAATTATGGAACTCGCGTTATACCGTAAAATGGGGTGAATCGGTACACTTTTCAGCTTTGATAGCAAAAAAAGTAGTTAAACGATTTTTCTATAATTTAATTTTTTGGGTGAAAACTTCGGTCTTGCTTTGCTTTTGATATTCCAAGCAAAGACAAAACATTTTGAACAGTTATTATTTATATATTTTGGAATTTAGGGGTGTTCCGAATCACCCCGCTGATAGGGGTCAAACGGAACACATGTTAAAATTTTTATTTTTTTTTCAACTTAACCTGTAATAGCTCTCCAAAACATGAGTAATATTGATGAGGGAGAATAAGAACAGATAGTTACTGTCAAATAGATGTTTATTTTCTATACCAGTAAACCTTTATGATTTGTAAAAATACAAAATAATTTTGAACTTATGGAAAATTAAAATTAATTTTAAGAAATGCTTTTGAATTGAAATACCAAGATTTAACATAAATTGGAGTCACTCATATCGTCCACAAATATGTACTTGTCCTTAAAACTAGCGGTTGTGGCTTGGTTTAAGTTTTTTCATAACATCTTCTGGGATGAACGCTGCCTTTTCTTTACTTTCTTAAAAGTTCTGGTTTTCGGGGATTGTCCTGTAAGATTTTCCCACTTATTCATCAGTCTGTATGCTGGACTTTTGCTACATAAAGTCTGTATGACCCTCCCCCATGTATTTTAAGTAAAAAGAAGTCTCCTGGAGCAAAAATCTTTTTAAATCTGGAATTTTCTATCATTCTAAGATCTAGTTGCTCACGAGAAGGGATAAACAGTAATAAATCCTTGTCCTTGTCTTGACTAGAAGAATTGGGGTTAGAATCTTGATTTTTCAAACAGTTTTCTTTACTTAAGTTTGAATTGGAACTACATAACAAAGTGTTCTTACTCACCCCACAAATCCTTATCTTATGACATTATGCAGAATTTTTCAATTTTATGCCACAAATAAAATATCTTGTCTCTTCTAATGTGGTACTCTGTTGCTCAGATAAATGCACAATTAAAAAATACTCTTCTTATACTTTAAATATAAAGGAGTCTGTACTTACAGACAAAGTTTTGCAGACCATAAAAACTTGTTGTTTTTAGCTTCCAGCTTGCAGCTTTGCACGGAACCCAATAGCGTTGCCAGAATGACAAAAGTATTTTTTTCCTACTTCTTATAATATTACCTTTCTAAAAAAGTAACTGCCAAAAATACCTGACGGTGATATTAATAGGGAATTTCTTTGTATGATCAGGAAGTTTTGTTCCGAATCTCCCCGCTGTTCCTATACACCACATTTTACTGTACTCATTTTTAAAGCAAATTTTAAACATAAATCTCAGCCTTTCATAAGATTTAATTATTGCAAATGATCGGAAAATCTCAGACTTCGTGTCATCAATTCGTGTCATCAATTGAAACTAGGCTTTTACAATGGTTTTCAATTTACGCTCTTGATTATGCTTTTGCCAATAGTTAAGCTTAATAGTACTGTATGCCCACACTTGCTATGGAATTGACAAACTTCCAGTTTAGATGAGTCTATCTAAATGAAAGGAACAGATGCATTAAAAAAAAAAAAATCTTGAGTTTCGTTCATTTTTATGTGACATGTTCCCATTTAACTCTTGGGCTAAATGGTTACAAGCTTAGGAACACTGCCTTTATCACAGCGTTTTTAACCAATTTTAGAAATAAAAACAAAATATATGGAAAGTGTAAGGCTCTTGTTCAAGAAATCTTCCAGCAGTACGCAGATGTACCCTTATTACGTTGTACAGGTATGTTCAGCAGTTTTAGAATAAATTTATGGTAGATATTAAAATAGCTGATATTCTGTTTGAAAATAAAAATAAATAAAGACAGGCATGGGGAGTTTATTGGGCGTCATCTGAGTATGTATTTCTTCTGATTAAAACGCAGTAAATACTGTACCAAGAAGAATATGATACATAGAATACTCAAAATTTCCATGCAATCAAAAAAAAAAAACAAGCGTGTATAATTTTATTGAATTAGTAAGATGTTTTATGCAATCAAACTAGCTCGGTTGAAAGTAGTAACTAGGTTAAAATTTTTTTCTTTTTTTTTTCATTATTTTTCATTATTTAAGTAAACTTATTTTCAAGCTAAACAAAGTAACTTTTGATAGAGTACTGAAGAATCCTACAACTGCGACTCCAAGATCAGTTACAAATACAGCGAAATAATAGTTTAACTTTAAATACACAACGATACATAAAACATTTAATATTATTATCATTACTATAAATAAAGCGATAAATAAACTACGTCTTACTTAAGAAAATTGCTTTTAGATTAAAAACATATAAATAACTTATTTAAGCTTCAAAATTAAAAAGTATGATTGTTCAATAACCTCAGCATTTAGTTCATAGTATCATTTCATAGGAAATGATTTTGAATTTTAAAGAAGTGATATTACGGATTCATTTTCAAAAGAGAAAGAAACCTTGGGCAATAAGTTAAAGCAGTGGGCTCATTTATGAAGCATTATACTTGGTTTCATTTCTGGATAAATGTAATTAGGCTCTTCATTTAAATATTAAGCCCTTAATTTTCTTTTACTGCGCAAGAAAAGTTTCTTAAAGAAGCAAAGCACATGAGGCAGGATTACACTAAGCTCAATTTTTTCTAATATTTTGCCTTTTGCGCAATATACTTCTTCGAAAATTAAACTTCAAGAATGAGACTTTTACTCTCGTTGCAAATAAAAAAGAGGAGCTTTAGAAGCCGAATTAGTAAAAATGGTTCTTTTTATTTTGAGCTCAAATTACTTCATTTTTCATGACGGAAAAATATAGCATAAGAAACATGTGTTAGAAGGTAATGCTTCGGTTTTTAAACTTACTTTTTTTTAATACAAGCTAAAGAAATAAGAATAAAAATATAAAAATGCTCACTGGAAATAAAACTTTAAAAGTTTTCTCATTTTCACTAAGCAACTTTTTATGCTAAAAATTAAGTTAAAAAATAATATCATGCCTTTTTGATTACTTTTACGGTTTTGTTTGTTTTAATGGTAACAAATACAAATAAATTTCATATTGGGGAATAAAATAACAGTTTTGCTGTTTGAAAATACAGATTGTAACTATCTAAAAATATTTTTCATTTCCGAAACTTGCAAACGGATTAGTACGTATTTTATCAAAATACTTTAGAGACAGATTAAAATTAGTAACCATTGTTTGAGATTTTTTTTTAGCTTGATTCATTTTTCCAACTTTGTATTTTTAGTAATGTTTTTAAAAAAAGAAAGCAATATTATTGAAATATATTAATTTTAAATTTGAGTGCTCTGAAAATGAAAAAAAAAATGATAAGAAAAAAAAAACATAAGAAATTAAAGTGAAAGTAATTTTTAGTAGTAGCCAACCAATTTTTTTCAAAAGATATTTTAGACTGTAATGGCGCAAACAGCTCCAAAAGGCATGGGATTTTCAATGAGGAATGTAAAAAGTTAATGGAGTACTCCATCTGGCAATATGTTTTACTATTTTCGGTTGCACGAAATAAGTAAAGAGCTAATATTTATCTACTTCGAAATATTACCAATTACCTGTACAAAGCATAACGAACCATATATCGAGCAGTTTTTTATAATTGGAAAACCTCAGCAAGGCTCAAAAGATCATCAACCTTTCAGTTAGATAGAGACATTAGAAGACAGATCCATCCGGAGCATTCATCCCTTGATTTCCTACAGGAACCTCTTTTTCCAAATAAACCACCACCGAACACGACCATTTATTTAAACTTGCTTAGACCATGTTCGAAAAAAGAAGATCCTATTCTGCTAAAACAAAAGGGCCTTGAAACAATAGAGAAGCTTTCGCAAGAGAACCTTGCTACTGCCTATACTGATGGTTCTTCAGATAAATCCCTCAATGGAGGAGGAACAGGCATCCTTTTTACTCTTCCAAGCGGTGAAAAATTCAACCTTAAAGTTAATACAGGCTTTATCTCCTCTAATTTCACCATCGAACTCGTGGCGAATCAAGGAAGCTATAACTCATTTCCTGAATAATTCTCAAGCTATGGATCTTGCTGAGGGACTGGTTGTCTTCTCGGACTCTAAATCAGCCCTTGAGGCCATCCGAAATGGAGAAACTAACATCACCACCACTATAAATAACTTGCTCGATCAGATGCACCGCAAGGGGAAATCTTGCGTGTTGCAGTGGATACCCGCACATGTTGGTATCGAGGGAAATGAGTGCGCGGACGCTCTGGCCTAAGAGGCACGTAGTCTTGACCAACCTCTCTCCACCATCACACTTGCAGATGCGATCGAATGCAGTGCCAAGATGCAGAATTTTAAACCAGGCCTTAAAGAAACCATTGATAACCGACTTCGACGTTCCTAGAAATATTACGACCGCAATCGCCCGTCTCAGAACAGAACATTACAAAAGGAATGAAAATGCTTCCTGACGGGACAAGGACTTATCCTTGCTGCAGGAACTGCCCAGAGACCCAACTCACACCAAGACACATCTTCGAATGCCCAAGCATTACTGCATCGATCTCGAAACTCGGTTTGGCACCAGATAGAGATCTCCTGCAAGAGACCCTCTACAGTCCTGAGGCACCGAAGTTAGCGGCCATTTTGAATTAAAACATTAATTAAATTATTGAACAATTTAAAATTCCAAGACATTTATTTCTTACCGTTGCCATTTTGAATTAAAACGTTTGTTGCTGATAGCTTCAGCAAAGTTATGTTAATTTGATTTCTAAACTTTTACTTTAATTTCCTAGAGGGCGCAACAGCCCAACATGTATATAAGAGATGCGCATTAAAGTATTGTTGTCATGAGCAAACACTGTGCGGTGTTCAATCATTCAGTTCAGTTGAACAAACGGCTTTCATGTACGAAGCACATTAGTGCCTGAGGCAGAATGCAAGGGAACAAGCATATCTGAGTTAAAGTGCGTACATAAATTGGAGGCACCGGCAAGATTCCAGCTTCATGGGAAGATTGGAAAAGATATCGAAAGATAAGTATAATCTTTTGAAATATTTATGGAATTAGAAATTGGTGATTTGGTATGGAAGAGACAGAAGTTAAAAGGCTCCGTGGGCGAGCTAAAGCCTCTTTAACCAGAATTCGCAATGTTTTGCAGTCTGAGTTATCTAAAAATGAAATTATTGTAAGATTGGATAAATTCGAAGAAATATTTAAAGATTTTGATAAATATGATGGCAAGTTGCCTGATAAAGATTCTGAAATTGGAGAGTGTACTTCGATACCAGAGTCCAATTGCAAAATTTATTAGATGTAATTACTATGAATGAAAATGTTATTGCTACTAATGCTAGTGCACCGCAGTTGATTAAGGGAAATTTTAAATTGCCACGGCTAAACATTCAAGCATTTAATGGTAATTATACGGACTGGCTCATTTTTTAAGATTTATATATTTCAACGGTACATGATAATTTAACTTTAAGTAAAGTGCAAAAATTTCAGTATTTAAAAGGTTTGTTGTTAGAAGAGCCAGCTGCTATTATTAAACATGTTCCGGTTTGTGAAAATAGTTATGATGAAGCGTGGCAAAAACTGTTAAATAGGTATGATAAAAAGAAACAAATCGTAAATTCATTGTTGAAAACATTTATTGAGCAACCAAATATTTGTAAAGCAAGTCGCTTTAATCTGCGACGATTGGCAGATACCTCAGATGAAGTAATTCGAGGTTTAAAATATTTGCGTAATGATGCAACTTCTCGAGACCCATGGCTCATATATTTAATTTCGCAAAAAATTGATTGTGAAACACGGCAAATTTGGTCGCAAAAGACTTTTGACACGGAATTCCCCACTTTTGAAGAATTTATTCAGTTTTTGAATGAAAGATGTTCCTCATTGGAGGTATATGATGAGGAAAATAATAAGAAATGGGTTACACAACCAGATAAAAATGTATACCCGCACATGTGGGTATCGAGGGAAATGAGTGCGCGGACGCCCTCGCCTAAGAGGCACGTAGTCTTGACCAACCTCACTCCACCATCACACTTGCAGATGCGAATGCAGTGGCAAGATGCAGAATTTTAAACCAGGCTTTAAAGAAACCATTGATAACCGACTTTGACGTTCCTAGAAATATTACGACCACAATCGCCCGTCAGAACAGAACATTATAAAGGAATGAAAATGCTTCCTGACGGGACAAGGACTTATCCTTGCTGCAGGAACTGCCCAGAGACCCGACTCACACCAAGATCTTCGAATGCCCAAGCATTACTGCATCGATCTTGAAACTCGGTTTGCCACCAGATAGAGATCTCCTGCAAGAGACCCTCTACAGTCCTGAGGCACCGAAGTTAGCGGCCATTTCGAATAAAAACGTTAATTATATTATTGAACTATTTAAAATTCCAAGACATTTCTTTCTTACCGCTACAATTTTCAATTAAAACGTTAATTAAATTATTGAACTATTTAAAATCCCAAGATATTTATTTCTTTCCGTTGCCATTTTGAATTAAAACGTTAATTAAATTATTGAACTTTTTGAAATTAAAGAGTGTTATTTTTTTTTCGTTGTCATTTTGAATACGTGTTGCAACGAAGTTCTAACAATTGTTTTTATTCTTATTAATGACTTATATTCTTTTTCTGGTACCATTTTGAAAATGTGTTTTTAAATAAAATTGCAATTGCTGTTTTTAGAAGGGACTTTTTTTGGCTGTGATCCAAATATTAAAACAACTTTTTCGCTTAGAATTTTGCAATTAATTTTACAGGAAGAAAGCGGTTTGGAAATAATTGTTTTTGGTAAGGAATTTTATTTATTATTTAGGGAGAGTGCTAAATACGCACTACTTGACATCGTCTTTATTCTGAGGAAGCACGTGCAAATAATTCGATTGAGTTTTTGATGCAGCAAAACTTTTTAGCGAGCCGCTTTAGCGGGGAGTAGTTTGTTGAAACTTTCCTTGGTACTTTGAAGGCGAGCCGTCTTGACGGCGAGTAGTCTGTTTAAACTTCCCTCACCACTTTAAAGGGGAGTCGCCTTGGTGGCGAGTAGTTCGTTGAAACTTTCCTCACTACTTTAAAGGCGAGCCTTGGCGGCGAGTAGTTTGCTTAAACTGTTTTCATTACATTAAAGCCCGTGCAACGCCGGGCCACGCAGCTAGTTAATATTAATAATAATCGTAATGACAATTTTGAATGAAGGCTTCTTTGAAGCAAACAAAAAATTCATTACTACCACCGCTCTATGGTAACTTTATCTTCGTCTAATGACAATAATAGACAATGAGGCCAGGTACATAAGTAGCATTTTTGGCCCGAGTATTTTGTTTTATTTTGAAATTTAAATTGGTTGGGAATATTTAAATAGTTCTGATTTAACTATCACACAAGCATATCCCGGAGAGGAATAACGTAAAAACGATTGATAAAATGATATTTAACCATATTACGCAAACATTTTCTAGAAAAAACTACTTAAAGTTCAAACGAAACATTTATACCTTTCTACAAATATGTGCTTACTAATGTAACGTATACGAAAACTGTTGAATAACCTGAACTTATTAAAACTTGTATTTGTAATTGAATTGTAGTTACGTATGATTATATCTATTATTTTTGCTCCAACTTCAAAACTTATGTTTTAAAGTAGTGTCTATGGTGTTTTCATTTTAGCATTTTAGCAGCTGAAGTTTTGAAGTGAGTTCTTTTTTTTTTCTTTTTCAAAACATTTTTAGTTAGATTTAATTTATCTAAAAAAAAATAGCTCAACAGGAGTGCGAAATTTCTCATCAATATAAATCTGTAAATATTTTCTTTAAATAATGATTTTATTGAATTAATTGAAGTTGATGATGGAATTTCAGTAGACAGAAAAATCGATTGGTAATATTTCTTCTTTCAAGCAACAAACTTCAGCAGCGTCATCTATAGAACGCTAATTAGCTGTCTGTATTATGGTTTCTGGAGACAAACATGGGAGTTTGTTTTCCTAAAATGTTTTCTTCTTCAAAATAATGAGACGTTGTTAATGAGTAGAACTAAAGCATTATTGCTCCTTTTCCCAAGTCCATTGTATATAAAGGTTTTTGTTTAGTTAACCAAGTTTTAAATATTCATCTCACGGAATTCTCTTGAAAATTCACTTTTATATTTCGATTTGACGCAGAGTAATTGCTTTTATTTATAATTGAAATAAAACAAATATCAATGTAAGAAATATGGATATGTTTTTTCTATGTATAAATGATTAATACTTTCGGAAGTATTGCAGCGAATGCTTTTTTCTTATTAAAGAAAAGTTGTTTGATTATTGACATCCGAAACGCGACTCACATCTCCGACAAACACACATACTACACACATGCACCCACTTTCACATGCACACACACACACACACAAACACATATTGTAAGATTAATTGAATCTTCCGCTTTTCTGTAGCACATACCAAGTGCATTATTTTTTGTTAGAAAAAAACATCACTATTTGTATTGTACAATTTCGCAGTAGTAGCTTGTAGGCTACTCCAGAGAAAAGTATTCAAAAGATGGCCAATGCAATGAAATTTTTTAAAATGTAAAAAAAAAAGTCAAACCCTTTTTACTTCTAGAAGAGTAAATTATTGTTTAGTTACAAGAAGTTCTGTAAAGAACTAAACAAGCCTAATCTTCGTTTAAAGACGTCGGCATTCTTGCATCATAATGTTCCTCGATTATCTAAGACTGCAAATTATGTTAAACATACTTTTTTAGCATTTAAAACTGATTTCGAAAAACAAAATACGCTTCTCTCATCTAATGAAGTAGACACGTAAAAAATGAATAACCAGTGTTGTAGTCCCTTATAAACAATGCATCTAATACATTGCTTCCATTGTAAAATCCCTTTTTTGTTTAAAAAATGGTTGAAAAATAGAAAGCACATCAAAATACATTTTATCAAAAAAAAAAAAAAAGACTTTCGTAAATGAAACGTCTTGAGTGTTATTTGTATTTTGTTGCCAATAAACAAAAATAAATAAATAATTTACTCTACTTCAGAAACTGTATAAATAAATATAAAAATGGTTTTTTAAATGAATACCTTTGTTAGAAAAAAATGTCTGCCAGAAAAAAAGAGCAAAAAAAGTAATTGGGTTGGTTAGGGTAAGTGGGCCCCTTTTTTAGAACAGTTTGTTTTTAAAGTCTTATACAAAAGTTTTAAAGCAAAACAGCTTAAATTTGTTGACTTATTTTATCTTGGACATTATTAATGAACACAAGTTCAGCATTACTTCCTAAAAAAGTGCTTTAAATATTTTTAACTGTATTATTCTTTAAAAAATGGCGTGGAGGACCCACTTACCCTCCAAGAAGGGGGAAGTGGGCCACCCCCCATTTCTTAATATTTAAAGTGAACATATTTTAGAAAGCGGTTTGTGGGGCCTACCTAACAAAGTATGCAATATTTTTAGAAAGGAATATTTTTCTGTAAATGTATTCATTAATGAGATATCTACTTACATTTAAATGTGTATGACAGAAAATTATAAAGCGGGATACAAAACAATTATGTCTGTGAAATTCATTAAAAGCCGTCAGGCGTATTTTTTGCTTTTACATATAAATTCATGTTGAATGAGCATAATGGAGTCGATTAAGATCATTTTTAGTAAAATAGAAGAACAATTTAGGTTGAAAAAAAAAAGGAAACACTTCATTGCATCGTCTATTTGAAGTTTTCTGAGGGAGAAACATTATCATTTCATCCTCAGATATAATTCTAACATCACCTACATCAAACCAATAAAAAGCGTAGCTATTTCTATTCTTTATATTAAATTTTGCAGTATTTTTTTCATTTGTATCATATTTTAAAATCAGAACTTCATAATACTTCATGGTTTTCCTTGATGCAAGTTTCAAATACAGTTACCAGCTTTTGCAGTTTTTGTAGCTGAACTATGAATTTCTTCTAGGTCTCCATAATTATCTTTCATTTCATAGTAGAAATTGCTTCATCAAAACTGCTTTTCATTTTGAAATCGTCATTATTATGAGGGGACCCACTTACCCTAATAGAGAAAAAAGACGGGGTAAGTGGGACCCCTCCACTTCAACACTTATTAATAATACTTTGCATAAAATTCTTATTGCAATGTGTACTGTGTACTTTAGGTTAAACTCTACAAGAAAACTTGATGAACGTAGATAAAATAATAAACTAACATTTAAACAATTCTTTGAAAATGTTGCTTGAACTCGCAAAAAGAAATTTTTTTAGGAAATTTTTTTTACATAGGGGAAGGGTGGGCATAGCGGTCACCCTAAGGAACATCTATTTTTTCCCACCCCTAAACTTTATTGAAACATTTTATAAATCCCTTCAACATTTAGTACGGTTACTTAGGCCTGATTAAAAAATATAAACAATTAGATTTTTAAACTTCATTTGTACAAAATTTTTACTTTACCAAAAGCTGTCAAAGTGACCACTGCCTAAATAGATTTAGATAGTATGGGAAAAATGAAACGCATTTAGTTTCAGAACTCAGAACAATCGTATTAAGGTTTTAAACAAAAATTGGCATTACTAAAAGTATGTGAAGTTATGAAATTACTGGTATTTACATATATCACAAATAAACTCATCGTCCTCCTCTTCGGCTCCTGTGCAGGCTTTGTGAGTGCATTTGAGGCACCCAGAACATCTAATCCAGCCTTTGTGGTCCTTAGATTTCGAGTAACCATCACCACAGAAAAAACAATCGACGTTTCGAATCGAACAATCGAAGTGGTCACTGCTGAGGCCACTTTGCCCTCTAGCGCGCCATTTTCGAAAGAACAATATTTCACGTACGACCCGTAGCTGTATCTACTGTTGAGACATATGAATTCAAAGCTAGAAACGTGGTGTTTTGCACCATTGAAGTAAAATTTACTTCACCTAGTCCTACAATAAACTGAAGCGAAACATGTGATGCACTTACCTAACATCAGAAGGTCGAAAAAGTGAAAAATTTGCAATATCTCCGTGAGTTTCGTCTGAGCAGCGGTACCAAACTATAACACAACAACAACGGCTGCCGGGCGAGCAGTTGAGTCTATTGCCGCTAGGCTGCAGCACTATATAGGGAGGAAAACTTCAAGTGGCCACTATGCCCACCCTTCCCCTAAATTATATGATCCAAACAAAAGTTCCATTAAACCCAAATATATGCAAAAGCAATCACTGTGATGCAATTTGACGGATCAGTACAAAAAAGTACAAAAACCATATGCGCATTTCAGTTTTAATGGGGGTGGCCCACTTACCCCAGTGGTATACTTACGCGACGCAACCATACATTAAAACAAATAACTAAATAAACAAAAAATCGTCTGCACAGCTTTTTCTTTTAAGAGTAGGAGTCATTCTTTTTTTTTCTCCCAGCCTGCATTTCTACAATGTTTGCCAAGTCAGAATCGAGTAGAAAAAAGTCGGAGTCGATAGGCCGAGTTCGGTTCAAAGCCTTATAGTAGGAACTAGTCATTTTCCCCCGAGTTTCCATTTCTGCCATGACTGCGGATTCGGATTCGGAGTCAAGGCTTCGGTGTCAAATTTCGAAGACTCTAAAACTCTGATAGTAGGAGTCGGTCATTTTTTTCCGAGCCTGTGTTTCTTCCATGGTTACGAAGCGGAGTCGAGGAGCCGGAATCCTCATCAGAAGTAAAACCACTGCTTACAAGAGTGAGAAATCAAGTTAACCTCCTCGTTTTCAGCTACTCTAAATGAAGATACATGTTTTGCAATGCATTACCGGTTTGTGGTGAAAAAAAAAGGAAGAGGGGTAGTGTTCTAAATAACTCGTATTTACATCTGAAAAAACTAATTAAAGAAATAAAAAATAATACTTGAGTGTAGTTACTGCTGCTAGCATTTTAATAATAGCAATTTTGTTGGTTCAATATATTTATCATGAATATGGATAAAGTAGCATCTTTAATCTTTATGCGTAATGACATCAGAGGGCTCTATACTTTTCTGTAGACTCCATACTTTTCTGAGATATTTTTCGAAAGTGATTTTTTCCTTTTATTTCAGCTATAATTTTAAATTGCAGCATAGTAAAATATGGAAACGAAATTGTTGCCACGTGCAGATAGCTGAAAATGTTCTTTGTTGTTTTGAATTTTCGTCATCTCTTGCACTTGAGCTTCATTGTACTTTATCTCTCATTACACTTGAACTTCATTGCTTATTTGGTTCCCGCTGAAAATAAAACACGAAGAAAAGTGTCAAATAATAAAGTTCCCCTATTGTTAGTAAGGAATCCAGTACGCGTTTCTTTAAATAGTTCAAAACCCTATTTCTGCGTATACTTACATTCACACAGCAGAATGTATGTATATGAAAATGCCGTACTAATAAAAAGTAATAAAAAAACTATATTGTTTCACTAATAGTTTCGTTAGAATTTTTTATTAAACTTATTTTCATTATTATGTTGATTTTTTTCTCAATCTTTCCTCCCTTCATCTTGCACAACTAGTTACTTACTTTTATTGTTAAAAGCATTTTCCTTGGATACTTTAATTGAACAGCTTTATCGCTAATCGAGCTGCTTTTAATTGTTAAGAATAAGTTTTAAAGGAATTTGAGCAATAAGTTTTGATCAGATTTCAAGTCATTTAGCTTTTAGAATAAGGTCACAGAAGTACTGATGGACAAGAACATTTTTGCCTTCGTCTGAATTAATTTAAATCAATTTTTAAAAAAAGGTTTTAGATGCATTTAACTATGAATTTTGTATTAAGTTGTATGGAAATTGGTTGAGTAGACTCGACCTTATATCAAATTTAGCCACAGCTATTTACGCATAGCTATTTGCCTTTTTTATAACATAAAAATAGATGCATACTCATGCAAGTCATTACATATACACCAAAATTTTTAAGATCGATAGTTTGGCTAATTTTTGCCATTGTAGTTGTTTCTGCATTTACAAGGAATACATCTAAAGATTCGTAAGTACTTAGTGACATTTAATTATTTAAAAATTTTTATTGAACGAATTATGCTAAAATTCAAGATAAGAGAAAGTACGAAAGTTAATACTAATCATTCTTCTTAATCGTATATTTTTTAAAAACAGTATCAATTTTTATTGTATTTTATTTCATAGTTAACTATATTTTTAAAAATTGTTTTAAAAAAATGGAGCAGAAAAAATACTTTTAATTTTCATTTGCAAGCGAAAAGAGCTGAAAAAATATTGAACTAGCTCTGCCATTTAATAAAAGTAAAAAGCGACGCTTTCTTAAATTGTATTAATGAAATTTCAATGGTTTTGAAGAGGATAAAAAGAACGTACATTTTTAATTAGTTTCAGAATTCTAAGTTGAAAACAAATACCTTTTTTATCAAGGAGCATAATTGAGTTTGAGAAATTACTCCACATAAAAATACCTGATCTGCTCTGGGTCAGTTTGGTGATCTTTCAAGTTCTGCAGTTCTAGGGGGAGGTCTGAGGAGACAGACATTTATTTTTTTACAGTAAAAAGCTCTATTAATTTCATTATGGTTAATAGATTATTTTTTCTTTCTTTCTGCAGTTCTGTTGGTATTGCGAAGGAAAGTAACTTATATAATTTTTGAAACAAAATAACCTAATGATGAGGGGAAAAGGTCTGAAGTGCTCTAGGAAACCATTTCGTCATTGCTATTGACTTTTCCAGCAAATAGTAGATTTTTCTAAGAGTAATTTTTGTGAGAGGCTTAGCTGGTTAACCTAAAAAGAGCTGAAAATTACTCAATACAAAATATGTTGTTCTAACGCAGAAACATTTCTAGAAGTATTAGAACGTAGAAACATTTCTAGAAATATTAGAACGTAGAAACATTTCTTAAATTGGGGGGCTAAGTGATATGGTAAAATATTTTCGCAGTTTGCTGCGCCACACATATAAAAATGTATAAAATAGTTTCTTAAACAGCTGATTTAATAAAAAAAAAAAGAAATAGCTCTAAACACCACGGGAAATAATAAGTCATTTTCAAAATGTTATACACGTAGAGTAATATTTTATGGTTTATCAAAAATATTTTCTATTACTATTTAATGATAAAGTTCTCGTAACTACCATTTTAAGTATTAATTGGGAACTACTAAAATCGAATGCGGTACTTATTTAGTTCATATTATTCATGTTTTCATTCTAAATATTTTATAGAATACTTTAAGTGCACCAATAATTATAGCACAGAGTTCGGATTAATGAATAGCAGGGTATAAAGGGAACATAATTTTGAATCAAATTGAAATTTATATTAAAAACAACAAATAAACATTGAGTATGGAGGCTCTGATCCAGAGCAAAAATGCATTCTCAGAAAAAAGGACCGTCTTCTACTACCTACTATTGGAGTTTTAGAAAATTTGACTCCAGACTGACGACTCCAACTTTTTTACTCCGACTTCTCCGTAACCATGCCGGAAATTCAGGCTCGGAAAAAATGAGGAATCTTACTTCTGAGCCTTCGACTTAAACTCCGCCAATCGACTTCGAACTTTCAACTCCAACTTTAACCTCCTTAACTCTAACGCCGCAAAAATGAGCAGAAATGCAGACTGGGAAAAAATGACTCACTCTTACTTTTTAAAAATGAACTATGCAGACCATTTTTGTTTATTATTTATTTGTTTTACCTTACTTATTTTTTATTATCATTTTTTTTCTTTTTGGGCAGACAATTTTAAACCAAAATTATTCATTTAAGAGAACATCTTATTATTTATTGCGGAATAAATATAATAGCTGCATTATTTAAAAGATGCTACAACTTTATTTATTCTATTGGAAAGCAAGGGACTGCTTGAATATCCTCTCGAACTGCTAATATTTGTTTTTCATTCTCATTTTCTTCTGATTTTGATGTTTTCTTGCTTTTTTTTACTGTATTTAAATTTGAGTTGTCTTCTATTTTCCAGTAACTTCCTGTTTTTCTGCATGGCCACAAAGATATTTTCACCTGCTTTTGTATTTTGACCGCTGTGTTGAAAAAAGAAATAAAAAACTTTATTTATTCTTTTGTTTACTCCTTACGGTTCCTACTCCATGAGATGAGAAAGGTGTATTTTGTTTTTAGAAATCAGCTTTATGTGCTAAAAAGGTTTGCTTGAAATAATTTTCAGTGTACTTCTTGTTAAAAATTATTTTACGTTTAAACGACATTTTAGTTTTAGTTTAACCGCTGGTTTTATTTTCTTGAAGATAGATTTTTAATTTTAGTGGAACAAACAAATGATTAACTACGTCTAACATGCCTAACAGTCAAGAAATTTACAATCTTTGTTTTCATTTTGAAAGTAATTTATATCTTACAAACATATTCAAAAATTAGTAAATATTCAAAATTTTAGTTTTTTGTTTGTTTTGAACAGTTTGTTGCACCTTAATTCCATTTTGATTGCACAAAAAATAAATAAAAAATAAAAATAAATAAATAAACTAAAAAACCTCCTGCTGCTTAGAACAATAGTTCCCTCAATACTTTTGGTGCTTTTTTATGGTCATGGTCAAGTTCATTTATTTGGCTGGTTTTTTGTTGCATTCTAACGGAACTTTTGGAATGACCTGCGGCACTAATATCTTAAAAAACGTGTCGAGAATTTTTTCTAAATAATGCTTTTGAGCATATTTCAGTAACTGAAATTTTTGGGGGTTTTTTCTTTGTATTTTTGGACGCCAATCAATCTAATTAAGATGCATCTTAAAAAACTTTTGTTTTCTCAAAATGTTTAATTTTACGTTTTACTTTAGTAATACATTAGATGAGAAATATGTACTATGGACATCTTTCTCCCTTAGGAGAGGCCGTTCCTGGAAAGATGTAACATTTAAATTTATCAAAAAGGTAAAATAAATGCGAATGAAGTTATTTAATTTTTGCATTGAATACAAATCATATAATTTTAAAAACAATTTTCCTCTTTAAAAATCACATTCTTAATTGTTAATACCTATCCTAACACAGAAAACGAGTATACTTTAGAAGTGTAAACGTTGAGATAGTTGAATCTAATCAGGATAAATGTGTTATTTAGCAAAACTGAAGTAGCGATAAAGCTGGTACTTAATACTTATGCCAATAAAAGAAAACGTATTTTATTATATGTTGTTATCTAGAAGAATCTTTGCTTTGAAATAAGCCTTGAAATTTGTCTGTTTACATTTCTGCATTACGAAATTTATTTACATATGTTTTAAAATACTTTATGAAATAGAAAAAATGTACTTGAAACGAATTTGTTTTAAATTGGGATTCAGCACATGAATAAATAAAGGGATTAAAGTAAGGAGGGTAGCACACACAGTCATCAAGCAGATGCATATTACTACCCTATTTTATTTTTTAAAATAATATGATTTGTCTACTTATGTTCTGTTTGCTTTTTTTTCACTTCCTTTGTTGGTTTTTATTCGTTTAGAATAAAATTTAGAAGAAGAAATTCAGTTTTAGATTTTAAAACACTTACTAAAGATTTTTAATTAATGAAGGACATAATTTTCCTTTACAGAAAATCCTACCTTGTAGGTTATAAAGTTATACAGTTAAAAAGTAATGTTTTGACAATACATTAGTTTACAATATGTTGATTGTAGATATAATGCATCACTGAATCAAAAATTCAAATTTTTAATGAAATTATTTATGTATGGTTTTAATAAGAATGCAATTCTAACATACCTATGAAGGAAGGAGAGAAACTTACCTAAGAGCGTTTAACAGACAGATCATTAACAGACACAGTTTTGAGAGTCTCAAACCTGGACGAAACTAAAGCCTTGGGAAAATTGGAACTATGTACTAGATATGTCCCCGGTATAAATAAATTTGAATATACGTGTCTAAAGTTTTTCGTTAGTCTTCTAACAAGCGAAAAACAGATAACATTCAAACAGTTGTGATATATTAAGCTATCGGTATCAACTTCATATGATTTATGAGCAAACTGTGATGAGTATGCTTTCTCTATTCGAGACTTCTATACTTCAAATTAGAGATGGCGCGAAGCAGGTTTTTGTCGAAGCGCCGAATATCAAAGCTTCAGCCAACTAATGGCCAGAGCTTCGACTGGTGCCCGTGTTAAAGTCTTAACATTGAATACATTAATAAATTCATACAATATGATACTATTCGTCATACATTTTAATATTCCTAGTTTTATTAATTTTCGAGTTTGCAATGGAATTGGAAAAATATACCTTTCTTACCATAGGTTTGTTCATATTAACGTGTAACCTAATATTTTGATGCCAGAACAATTCAATTTACTCCTAATTGTATAACGGCATTCTGAGGTAACCAGTCATTTATGACAAACAATCAATATTTAAAAATTAAAGACAAAAACTCTTTTCATTACTAAACCTTTTTATCAAGTATTATATATTTATTGCTTGATATCTTTGTAAGTGCAAAACTGTTATACGTATACAAATATTATAGGGTTTTAGAAGATGTTTGATATTATACAGTCACATAAAGTGCATGAATGATAAACATATTGCAATATTCTGACCGAGACTCACAGCTTCCTTAAATAACTTCTCCGTCTCACACAGATTCATGGGTTGTTTACGGAAAAATTCAATGAGCTGGAATTAAGGTGGGGAAATGATTTTTGATCACCGATTTGCGGTGTAACCAATGACTAAGCTCTTCTACTTTTTCCCATCTAGTAATAGTCTAAGATCCTGCTGCAAGTTTCTACCCTTACCTTATTTTTTAAAGCAAAACATGGTTTTTATACATACATTATGATTAGGGGAATATGTTTCCACGGAATTGCCTACACCAGTGGTTCTCAAAGGGGGCGATACCGCCCCCCAGTGGGCGGAGGGAAAATGTTGAAGGGCGGTGAACACATTTTGGGCAGCAGGGGGGTGGTGGACATATTTTGGGCGGTAAGGGGGCGGTAGGTATGTCTTGAAATGTGCTCGTAAGGACATGTTTCGGGCAGGGCGTCAGGAAATCTGCTTTTATATTAGGAAGAAATAGCTTTAACAGTTATTTTCTGGGGTTATCTCCCGAACCCTGATCTTTCTCCTAATGTCATGAAGGGTAGCCTAAAATTTGCCAATTGCCCTTGAAATTCAAAAAAGTTTTTTTTTGGTAGATGTCTCTTTCCACAGCGTCACTACCTAAAATAGCCAAAAAATGGGTTTTATTGGTGTCCATTTGAAAATTTTTCAATAAAGAGAGTGAATCTCGAAATACTCGTTTCTTCTCCATTCGTAACCAAACAGAGCCTAAAATTGCATTTTTACGAGGTCAGCTTCTAAAAATGTCCTGATGAGAGCCACCTGACTTGACATACTCTTTGTCCTGTAAGATTATTCCCCTAACAACGCCAAAGGTAACTAACAGTCGCATTCTTCCGAATTCAATGCGAAAAAAAATTCCGAAGTAATTTCCGGAACTTTTACCATTCAGTCAACATTAACAAAAAAAAGGGTAAATTTGCGTTTTTTATCGTTCAATTTCAGAGAACGCTGGAAATAGCTCCGACTCCCGAACATTGTTAAACGTAGCCTTAAAATAACTTCCATTTTAAAAAATCATTAAGAGAGACCTCTTTCTCCTTAGTTAACGTAACCAAAAATTGCCTAAAATTGCGTCAATTTTAAATGTATCACCTGGGACGTTATCTGTGCCCAAGTCTCAACATCACGAAACCTAATATAATGGAAACTGCATTTTTAAGACTTCTGTTTAAGAACTAATTTCGGGGATGTCCCCAATCTCACAGCCATTTTTACTCTGATGTCGCCAAAGCGATACTTATAATAATTGTTATCGCATCAAACCTTCACAGCAATAAATTACTCAAGAAAAATTTCTTTGAAATTAACTTATCTTGTAATTTGTAAATTCAACTTTTTTCAGTTTTTTTTAAATTAAAACGTTATTTATAATCTTTAAGGGTGACAGGTGGGGGTCATAGTTTCAAGTCTTTGTTACTCCTGGGAAAATTAGGAGGTTCGGCTTTGTTATTGAGCCTTCCACAGTAAAATCCTATATCCCCGAAAGCAGAATACTGCTAAATCGGCGACGTACGTCGCAGAACATACATCGGGGCTGCAGAACAATTGTATTCAAAACTAAGCAACCAAAAAAAAAAAAAAGTTTCGCTTATAGCCCATGTCTCGCAGAGCAGCAGGCAATAATGTCGGCGCCGTAATCACAGGCTACCGACATTATTGCCTGCTTATCGACTTATATGCCGTAGCCAGTGCCGTGAAAATTGCCATATAGACCACAGCAGACGTGCGGACGATTTGACTTGAGCTTCTGAGGACCTTCCTGTTTTTCCGCAGAACTTCAGTGATTACTCTTGCGCAGGCTTCGTTTGAAGTTCTGCAGTCCTTCTTATTTGGGCAACAGAACTTTAGCTACGAAACTTGCAGTACACATTCGTTATTCAAATAATGTTTCCAACGATTATTTTTTTCCGCATGAAAATTGAACGCAAACTTAGTCTGAAATTCTGCGAGCCTTCACATTTTGGCCGCATATCTTAAGTGACGAAGCTTGCGGTAGGTACACAAATCAGTTTTAAAATTATGTTTGAAACATTTTTTTCGCAAGAGAGTCGCAGGGGCGCAGATTTTCAATTGACGTGTTGCAGGTCTTCACATTTTATCCGCAGAACTTCAGTGACGACACTTTGTTTTTCTATTAGATATTCAGTTATGCTTAAAACCATGTTTCCTCATGAGGGAATCGCGGGGACGCAAGCTTCGCTTGAAATTCTTCGGGCTTTCACATTTTGGCCGCAGAACTTCAGCGACGAAGCGTGTAGTACAAATAGTTTTTCAAATTATGTTTTAAACAATTAATTCTTCCGCGTTAAAGAGTCGCGGGGAGCGGGATTCGTTTGAAGTTCTGCGGGGGCCTACACATTTTATCCACAGAACTTCAGTGACGAAACTTGCAGTACAAACTATAGTTATTCAAATTATGTTTTAAGCAATTAATTCTTCCGTGTTAAAGAATCGCGGGAAAACGGGCTTCGTTTGAAATTCTGCGGGCCTACAGATTTTATCCGTAGAACTTCAGTGACGAAACTTGCAGTACAAATTAAGTATTCGACAATGTTGAAAACATTTTTTCCTCGTGAGAGAATCGCGGGAGGGGGGGGGGGTACTTGCTTGAAGTTTCGCGATCTTTCACATTTTGGCCGCAGAACTTCAGAGACGAAAGTTGCAGTGCATATTAGTTATTCAAATGATGTTTAAAACTATTAACTCTTCCTGTTGAGAGAATCGAGGGGCGCAGGCTTCGTTTAAAGTTCTACGGGCTTTCACATTTTGGCCACAGAACGTCAGCAACGAAACTTCCAGAACAAATTAGCTTTTCAAATTTTCTTTGAAACAATAAATCGTTACTCATCAATAAATGGCGAGGGGGGGGGGTGTTCGCTTGAAGTTCTCTTTGAGTTTTGACCGCAGAACTGCTGTGACGAATCTTACAGAGCAAATTAAGATTTCAAATATTTTTTCCTGCGGAAGAATCGAGGGGACACAAGCTACGTCTGTAGTTCTGCGGGCCTTATCATTTTGACCACAAATTAGTTATTCAGATTGTATTAAAAACAATTTTCCGGTGAAAAAATCGCGGGGGCAAAGCTTTGTTTAAAGTTCTGCAGCATTTCACATATTGCCGCAGAATTGCACTTACGGAACTCGCAGTGAAAATTATTTATTCAAATGATGTTTAAAACATTTTTTTCACGTAAGAGAAACGCGGGGTGGAGGGGGAGGGGAGTCTCCTTTCAAGTTTTTCGGGAGTTCACATTTTGGCCGCAGAATTTCTGACGGAGCTTGAAGTAAAAATAGTCATTCAAATTATTTTAAAACATTTTTTCCGCTTGAGAGAATCGCGGGGACAAAGTAATTATACTTGAAACAATTAACTTCAGGCTAAAATTAGGAAAATAGGTGTAATCCAAGCCCCCCCTCCCCCAATCGGAAAAATGTTTTTTAACATTTGTTCTGCGATCTGGAAATTAGTTAACGTCCCAATGCCAAGCTTGAAATTTTTGAACTTGATTTTTTGAACCGATGATGAAGTATTTAGTATATAGTAAGCATTAATAATATAATTATAAATATATTTGTCAAACTAAAGCATTTAAAATATGAATTAATGAAAATAAAGCAAGAAGTATTTGCAAACTTATGAAATTTTTCTAATTCAAATAATAAAACAATTCTAATAAAAAAATAGAAAAACACACACACACACACACACACACACACACACACACACACACACACACACACACACACACACACACACACACACACACACACACCCACACACACACAATGACAGCATGTAAGTACGCAAGCATATATGGGTCATTCCAACGAAAATGGTACAAATCATGTCCGAGACTTTAGAATTTTTTAAAATCAATATTAAAAACTCCCCACATAAAATGTATTTTTTATTGGTTCTCCATTTAATTTTGTGCCGTCTAGTATCAACTGATTAGGTATAATCCGTTTAGAAAGGACACAACAAAAGTTATCTTTGTCAGAAGAAGGAGAAAATGACGTGTCCCAGCTTCAAATTGCTAGAATTTTCAATTTGATTTAAAATTAAACTGAAATGTAACAACAAAATAAATGACACTGCACTGCGCAAAAGATGCTTCTGACACCATTTCTGTAGTTTATTACGCAAATGAAAAAAAATATTCCTAAAAAAACACTATTCTATGTTTTTCTGTGTTTCAAATTGTCCACTCTGTTACAAGCCTTTTGGAAATAAAATAAACAATTGCATTCAGTCTGATATATTTTTAAAAATATATAGATAGTATAATTGCCGTGATTAGCTTGCTACATTGAATTATGTTGTCAACAACCAGGGTGAGCCTCATTCTTTTCTTATGGTAGTTAATTTGAACTGTTGGATGTCCACTCTGTTACAGTCGATTTCGTGATGTGTATGTGTATATTATATGTAAAATGTGTATTATGTGTATATTATATGTAAAAATGAGAAAACACTTTTTGGTAACAATTTGACGATAAATGTATAATGTATAAATCTATCTTGCAGAGCAATTTTGGGCAAATAATTTTGCGTCGCAGAACATTACTAAGTATTCTGCTCTGGGGCCTATATCCGTATGTAATTAGTAGAGGATGTGTAATGCATAGTTGCAAGTTAATCAAAACAACGCTGTGCACAATGTTTGGAATCGGACTGGTCAAGGAATGGTCTATTTGAATGTAGTGTATTTTTCAAAATATATTGGTTTTTAAGTAAAAATGTTGTACGAAATTCCAAGCAAAAACCAGAGTGATTTGTTGACCTTTTACGGATTTCTAAAAAACAAACGGAGAAGGGAGAGGGACAATTTTTCGAAAACTTATAAAATTTAAAACATAACTTCTCCGCACATCCTACAGGTAAAATAAAATGAAATCACCTTCTTGAAGTAAATTTGTGCTGTGAAACCTACCAATGATAATTTTTCTCAAGGTTTATTAGTTTTTAAGATGTGAAAAAAGAAAAAAAAAAAAAAAAACTAGAAAAAAAAAAAACCACACCTAACACTCATGCTGGTCATGCGAGTTGCTATGAGTAATGGCCATATCTTGATAGTAAGTCTGGCAGAAATATATTCCACTAGTCCTAGATGCATGCAAAAATTGTATTTTGTTAAAAATGTCATTAATGAAGACATTTGCGGTAAGATCTTGTAAAGTAGATCGAAACTTTTATCTACAATGCTCCGCTTTCTGTTCGATTAGGCATTTTTTTTTTCTTATAGTTGTGTGAATACTTGCAACTAGCCGGATTTTACTCAAAGTAAAAGGGCTCTTAAAATGAAATCTTAAACTATGCTTTAATCCTTTAAAACGAAAAGAAAGAGTTGTGAGAGTACGGAAATTGTACTATGGCATTCATTTTAAGTAAAATAGCTGTTAAGTTGTTCTCCGATGTACGTTATTTCTACCCAATATAAAAGCTATTTATTTCATGTTTCATTTAAAGAAAAGAATCACAACTTAAATGCGCAATTAAAAGGTAAAATGATAGCATGAAATAGGTACTCGTAAAAGCCACAAGTTTCCGCGAACTGAAGATGCGAGGTACTTAGATATAAAAATACTCTCGGCGTAGTTATGAGATATAAGAAGGATTATTTGCTTTAAAGTGCTTTCTAACTTGCAAAAGGTTAGCCGATTTCATTATTTTTTTTCACGCTTTTCTCGCAAAGTGCACTAGAAACACATTTCACAGACAAATATAGATTATTTCATAAAAGTTAAGCAGTTATTTTCTAGGACAAAAATTGCACTAGTTTAAAATTAAAAAAAAAATCGCTACAATATCAAACTGAATTGATTATAACATGTAAAATCTGTTTTTCCTTAGTCGCACATGGCACTGTTAAATATTATATGTTAACAGTTAGACTTCGATTTTTTTTCTGCGTATTTTGATGAATTATTATTAAAGATTTTTTTTTACCTTTTTAAAGTAGGAGAGGAGAGGGAGAAGGGATATATTCTTCATTTAACTCCGGAAATGTTTTGGAATGAAAGACATTACATATGTTGAACATTTGTATTTAACATTTGCTGACTAGGATATGTAGTAGAGAGTATGTAATAAAACTCAATATACTCTCCTTTGAAATATTTTTGGATCTGCCCTTATTTATATGTCGTGTGGAAGTCCACCCAAAAAAAAAGTATATAGGAGACGAACATCTAAAATGAAAAAAAAGAATAACTCATCTTTATTTTTTCTTCATACAGTTTCGCTTGCGGCCATAATGCAAAAAAAAAAAAAAAACAATGTAGTCTACTTTGGGCATGATATTCCTTTTAAACAAAGCTGTGGATAATGCAAGCAAAATCATATCAAGGTGAATTATAAACTTTTTCTACGTACAAAATACATTTGCATGCAGCTAAGTTTTACCTTACAATTCGCCAGAACACAAGATATGAGTAACAGCGAACAAATGAATTTGCTCTTCAGATTTTACCGATGTGACACGCGAACCTATTACAAACCTATTGCTAGGATAATCATTTTAGAATTTAGGAATACATATTTCCGAAGATGTTGCTATGGTTTCAGACTGGATCAGACCGCGACAGAACTCTAGACGATTATTTAGGATTTGTTATTTCATTTGGAACAAATATTACAATTTTCGGGACTTTTGATAGTATAAAAGAAAAAATGACCAAATTGATTGCAATGCAGTTGAAAAAAAATACGTATCTGACACTCCGGTAATGTATTACATACATGTAACTCTAACTGGAAAAATATTTTGCGGGTAAAACTGTCCAATTATTTTCCTGTACGGCGTTTTAATTTTTATGACTAATGTTCCTTGACATAAACCGAAACATAAACAATTGTATCTTGAAAAAGACGCTTATAATGCAATCACATTGTCTAATTTTTTCTATCTATGATGCGGTGAAAATGCAAAAAATTAAAATTTAGCTTTTTTTTATGCACGTGATTTAAGCAATAAGTTGTCTTTATAAAATTATATGAAATCGTTTTATAAACTCTAGATTTTCCAGTTAAAACTTCAAAAGGGTTTTCAGTTACATAATAAGGTTTTCGTTTAATCGATAGTCATTTTGTTGATTATATTAAACAAGTACACGGTCATAATGAATATTTTCAGCATCTATTTTTTTAATCATCGAAGTTGCTTTGTAGATATTAGGTGTGTAAATGTAGTTGACAAAAAAAATATGTAAAGCATTAAGATTGAAGAAAAAAACAATTACTTTTTGAAAATAGTATAAAGTTCAAGCACTGAGAATTGCACCACTGTAAAAACGTTTTAAATGTCTTAACGATAAATCTGTACCTCAGAACCATAACGACGTAAATCCAAAAATGACGATTTTCACTTTTTTGCTTCATTGTATGTAGAATCGTATTCCACATCGACCCATTAAAACAGTATTCTATAAAACAAATTCCTTCACAATTATTTAGCAGACAGCGTGAAAAGACAGCGAGTCCCATCCTTTGCATGTATCCGATAATTTTTGTAGCCCTCTACTGCAAAATGGCGAAAATGGATTTACATTAGTCTGGTTCTGAGGTACAGAAATACGTATTAGAAATACAGAGAACTCTCACGTATGCGCCTGCCCTAGGAACCAACAAAAAAAAGGCGCATAAGTGAGAGAGACGTATAAGTGAACAAGCCTATTTAAAGGACTAAAACTCATCATAGGTTCTAATGAGAGAGTGCATAAGAATGTTTCTATAGACAAGAGACATATTACTGCAGTTTGGCAATTACTGTAACGTAACTATAATAATAAAGAGAAAACAAAAGTTGTAGCATACCTAATTACAAACTGTGCCCTTTAAAACGATGCATAATAGATACCATAAAATGGGGTGAATCGGAACACTTTTCAGCTTTGATTGTAAAAAAAGCAGTTAAAAGATTTTTTTTTCAATTTGATTTTCTGGGTAAAAACTTCGGTCTTGCTTTACTTTTGATATTCCAAGCAAACACAAAACATTTTGAACAGTTATTATTAAAATATATAGGAAATTATGGGTGTTCCGAATCACCCCGCTCATAGGGGTCAATCGGAACACATGTTAAAATTTGTATTTTTTTCCATGAAACCTGTAATAGGTCTCACAAATATGAGTAATATTGATCAGGGAGAACAAGAACAGATAATTACTGTCAAATAAAAGTATTATTTCAATACCAGTAAACGTTTATAATTTGTCAAAATTCAAAATAATTTTGAACTTATGAAAAATGAAAAGTAATTTTAAGAAATGCTTTTGAATTGAAATACAAAGATTTAACACGAATGGAAGTCACTCATGTCGTCCACAAATATGTACTTGTCCTTAAAACTAGCAATTGTGACTTGGCTTAAGTTTTTTCATAGCATCTTCTGGGATGATCTCTGCCTTTTTTTTTAGTTTCTTAAAATCTCTGGGTTTCGGGGATTGTCCTGAAAGATTTTTTCGCTTATTCATCACTGTCTGTGTGCTTGCCTTTTGCTATATAAAGTCTATATGACTTTCCTCCTCGTATTTTAAATAAAAAGAAGTCTCCTGGAGAAAAAATCTTATGAAATCTACAACTTTCTGTCATTATAAGATCTAGTTGCTCACGAGAAGGGATAAACAGTAATAAATCCTTGTCCTTGTCTTGATTAGAGGAATTGGGGTTAGAATCTTGATTTTTCAAAGTTTCCTTCAAATAAGTTTGAATTGGAACAACAGAACAAAGTGTTCCGATTCACTCCGCATTTTTTTTTCCAATGGCATTTTTCAGAATTGTTAATTTTTATGACACAATTTATAAAAAATGTAAATTCTAATGTGGTATTCTGTTGTTCAGATACATGTAAAATTGAAACATACCACTCTTAGGTTTAAAATATAAGAAGGTTTGTTCTTGCATATGAAGTTTTGCAGTCTATGAAAATGTGATGTTTTCTAGCATTCTACTTACAGCCCTCCTTAGAAGCCAGTAGCGTTGCCAGATTGACAAAAGTAATTTTTTCCTACTTCCTATCATCTTACCTTTCTAAAAAAAAATTAATGGTGAAAAATACCCAATAGTATATTTATGAAGAATTTCTTTGTACGGTCTGGAAGTTTTGTTCCGATGGACCCCGCTGTTCCTATACACCCCATTTTACGGTAATTGTCTCTCTCCGAACTCTAGTTCATGGGGAAAAAATGCCTTCCGTGATCAATAAAGGCGAAAGACTAAAGAGGAAATTAAAGAAAAATGCTTATTTTTTAAAGAAAATAAGTACATTTTCATATATTTTAGGGAAAATTCGGCGCATAAGTGAAATATTTATCTTTAGAGCGACGCATAAACGAATGATAATATCATTATTTTGCTATGGAATGTGCTGGGACCATTTAAAATCGTCGTATAACTAAAAAAGTTGCATAAATGAGGCGGCGTATAAGTGAAAGTTCACTATAGAAAGCATTTACAAATGCCAAACTGAACTGCTTACATGGCCAATTCGAGTAAAAGGACAAAGATCGCAAGTTATTTGAAAACTGACAGATCTTTTACAGCGAATGTGCATAAAGTTCTGCTTAAGTTATGTGATGAATAATGAAAATCGCCATGCAGATATATTGACTAGACGATCATAAAATGAATTTTCCAGAACCGATGAGTTGTTTAATTTTCTTTGCAATAAACACCGGTATAAACTTAGTTCTTCTACGAGTATTTCGTAGCGTTATTGAAGATATGTATGAAAATAGTTTTGTGTTTTTCAAAAATTCTTTGATTTTCAGTAGCAGCTGAATGAAGATGTTTATTAAACGTTTGTGTTGCCTTTCGTTCTACATATTGTATGGGTAATAACTGAGGATAGCAATTTGTGAATAATGAAAATGTTGAGTTAATATAAATTCCAAAATTAAGAGCAGTTCTTCATCTTTATACACATTTTTGAAATGCAATATTGTTTTGCAGTATTTAGAAAATTACCTTATAGCTTCATAATGATTGTGCATGTATTTTGGCTGTACTAAATTTAAATGAACATAAGCAATGCTTGTAAGATGTTTCGTGTTACAATATCCTGAATGCTTTATTCCTGTTGATCTTTTCTAAACTTCAATGTACTAAAAACTAGGTGAATAATTCGGTAATGAGAAGTACTTTAGTTGCTGGAAACTTTTGTAGATAATTTAACTTCTATGAAAATGTAAGCATGAACTTTAGAATGTTCTGCTCTTTTATCTGGATCTTATTGTACGTAATTGTGAAATGATAATAATCGGTTTAACTTTGCTCACACAAAATATAAATACTCAGAATAAGTTATGAAGTTAATAATGACCGGTTAAGCAAATGCATATACTACAAAATGAATGAAAAATGGCTTGTATTACATTAATACGTGAGACTAGTATTGCAAAAAAAATAGCTATCCTTCTGTGTGGATTTC
>JAXGGA010008549.1:0-56211 GCA_038373865.1 Uloborus plumipes | reverse complement strand
CAGCGGATAATTCTCATCAAAACATGATTGTCAACTCCAACTATGATTTTGTAAAGCCGGCTCACATATCACCTTTGCCTAAAAAAATAGAAGGAACAAAAAGGAAGGCTATCGCAGCAATCATTCTAACGCCTTATAAAAGAGGCATAGAGAGAACAGAAAAGAACAGAAAAAGTCACACAAAAAGAAGCGAAAAACTGCACAAAACAATTGATATTGCAATATTTGTCATAGAGATGAAGTGCAAAACATGATTAAGTGTATGAAATGCCTTCGGCGAGTTTATCAACACTGCCTAAGTGAGGCTGAAGTAAAAGAAATTATATTGCAAATCCTGGGAAAAAGTTGTATAGTTCAAATATAAATTATTCTATGATTTCCTGGTACGGTCCAATTTAGGAAGCGCATGGTTCAATTTAGGCGCATATATTCCTAAATTGGACTTTTGCAACTTTTTATAAGATAATTTTTTAAAAAATAATTTTCATATTTTCAGAAAATATAAGCTCCTAGGGGGGTTCCTGATTAAATTTAGCTTACGATGCCCTATTTTGCATTTCTGTTTTGCTTCACATTGAGCGACACAGGCCTCCTGTTCTTAGGGGGTCCAATATAGGCGGTCTTCCCCTACATGCAAAAGATGGGACTCGCGCTCTTTTCACGCTGCTAAATGATTTTGAAGGAATTTGTTTTATAGAATACTGTTTTAATGAGTCGATGTGGAATAAGATTCTACATACAATGAAGCAAAAAAATGAAAATGGCCATTTTTGGACTTACGTCGTTCTGGTTCTGAGGTACAGATATATTTAATACTATTATTAACACTAAATGCTAAACTATGTTTCATTTTGATGTATTATAAGTGCATGTTAGTTTGATAACTCTAAAAGCGTATTGTTTGGTTTTTTAAAACTATAATTCAATATTTTTTTCCAAGTTTATCAGCTAATCACAGAAATGAGGACTAAAGTTCTTTAACTATTTGACTTATTTAATCTACTTCTCAGCACTTAAGATCACTTACAGATACATTAACTTTAACTCAATGCTAGTTTTTTGAAAAGAGTGGAGAGCAATGTCATAGCAAAAAGGGACAGGAGGGTCATAACCTTCTGAGACATTCCCCTGAAGCATGACAGATCTCATACTGCAATCAAAGACAGCCTAAGATGCGTTTTTATGCTGAAAATTCAATTTCTAAAATTTTCCGGGGAGCGTCTACCTCTAACCACCTCCTGAACGGTATAACTATAGATAGCCTGAAATTACGTCTTCAAGATTTCAGTTTCGAAAATTTTCCCGAAAAGATCTTCAAAACCCTCCTACGCTTCGCATTTTCAAAGATAAATGGATATTACTTTTCTAAAATTTCAATTTCAGAAAATGTCCAGGAGTAACCTCCACGATCGAACGTCGAGGAATATAGCCATTTCAATCTTTAAAAACATTCGCGAGAGAGCCCCCCAACGCCTCCTTTCCCCTTACAGTACAAAATTACCTGAAATAGCAACTTTCCTATCACTTTTTTAATCTCAGTATATTAACTGGTAATTTTCACTTTAATTCCTCCCAGCATCTACAATAAAATACATCAGCTAAATCCAGGGGTGGCATTCCAACATTTCGTTTGAGGGGGCGAGTTCCTTTAATATAAAGTACCTCAGTACTGAAAAACAATACATATTGGTTAAAAGAATGTCTTAAACTGGATTTAATATCCAAAAAAAAAATGGAGTTACTAAAGCAATTTAAATTTTATGACCAAACTTTAAAATTATTTGTAATTAGTTGTCACATAAAATGTCTTGATTAGAAATTAGTTTTAGCTTTTAGTCAAGTTTAAATCTTTACTGTTTGGAGTCAAGAAGATTGTTTTTTTTTTTTTTCTTTTTTTTTGCATCGATTTCCAGTGTCTTTTGCTATTTCCCAAACAGTTGAAGTTCGAAATCCTTTCTTGCCTCGCTGTACTTGTTTCAGAGCATTTTTTTTCATATTCCTCTCTTACTGAAAATAATCTTGAGAATATGTTTTAGAAATAATCTTAAAGAATGAGTTTTATCAATTTTTGGTGGAAATTGACAAGCTTTTTTAGTTCCTTTTGCACGTGATAATTGATTTGGGTTATGCATAAATTGAATTTAACCCGCTTTATAACATTCTGCGAAAAATATTTGGGGGTCCGACCGCCCCCTCTTTTTCCCCCTTATTTGCCTCCTCTGCCTAAATGTATTATCAAGTATACTAAATCAATATTTATTTCTTTTGATTCACGAGGTGAAATCAAGCCTAGTGAGTTTTTATGAAAAAAAAATCGACACTTTCCCTGGAAAGAGATAATGGAAGCGATGTCGGCCATTATCACCTGCCATAGACCCAGCCCCTCTGCAGTGCAGACGATCATTACGCGAGGAGGAAACGGTACGATAAATTAGCCAGAGCAAGGACACGTGATCTGCTGACAAACGCAACCGTTACGCAGCGAAGAAGACTCACTGTTGCACATACAAAGAGGCAAATAGATCAACAAAATTAAATAAACTGAAGCTATGTTGAAGCGTTAAAGATATGAAGGGTCAGGGGGGAAAACCACGGTAGTCCACTTTTTGTTGAATTTAAACTGATGCTACCACCTGCTAGAAAAATAAGTGTAATTTCGTTTAGTATATGCAATATTCGTGAAAAAACACTGTAGTCCATGTATTATTGTCATTTTAGAACAAGTATACTGGGGAAGTTTATGAGTTCGTAAAGTTTAAATTTCGTTTTTCTCAAAATGAATCAAATGTGACTACCGTGGTTTTTCCCCCTGACCCTTCAATTATTTCTGAACATCTTTCACGTCACTTTATTTCAGGGTTCGCCAAAGTGGACCCAGCACGAAAAAACCCACCCGGGTTTTTTAGGGTGGGCCCACTTGAAAAAACCTACTATGTCGGTAAAGTGGGGTTTTACAAAATTTATTGCATGTTGAAAATTTTTTTTTCAAAAACTAACTTAATATAACGAATATTTTGATCAATTAGAAAATGGTATTGATTATTTTGGTTATAATATTTAGTTTGTTATAACATTTATTCTTGGTCAGTACTTGGTCAAGAACTTGCCATCATCCTATCCTGACAGTTTATTAGGTATTAAAAGTAAAACTGCATGTGAATTTCACTTTTTTTTTTTTAAATACTTAAAAGATGAAAAAAAAAAAAAAAAAAAAAAACAATAATTTTTTCAATCTATAAATTCAATTCAGAATCAATTTAAAACATAATATCAATTTAAAAAATTCAATATTACAACGTTTTTTCCAAATTTGTTGAAGAAGAAGTTTTTTAGGAGGTCACAGTGACCTCTCTTCAGGGTTTTCCGGATTCTATGAAATGTAAAAGTAGGTGTACAATGTTCCAATAGAGAATGATATTAACCGCTTCCCTTACACATTTTTTTGAAAAAAAAAAAAAAAAAAAAAAAAAAAAAAAACAATTTTTTAAATTGATTTTTTAATACAAGGAAATGAAACAAACAAAATATGTAGGTCTTAAGTTGAATTTTTGATTTTTTATAGGTGCAAAATCATTTAGTTTCACCAGAGTTTTCTCGGGATAATAATTACCTGCAACTCGTATGAGCCCGAGATAACTCGGGGTAATCAGGCAAGCGGTTAAAATGATTCTTGAAAAAACCCCAAAAAGCCCGGGTTTTTGATCAAAAACCCTGGTGGGCTGGGCTTTTTTTAAAAAAAATCCGGGTTTTTTCAAACCCTGCTTTTTTAGACTTTCACGGAGCTGAAAATCTCTTTAATGGCACTGTTTTCTCGTTTTTTGTGTGAATAAAGTTTTGCGGAAATTCACACAAAAACAACATTGTCTCTGAGGAATTGAAAGCTGCGACAGATACTGCGATTCAAATGGTTACTTTGGGAATCCAGAAAATGTGATAATAGCAAGGATTACACATCATTGAAACTTCGTCAGAAAACTTGGTTTGAGACGGATTATGAAGGCAAGATATATGGAACTGATTAGGCTACAAAAATTCGCAATTTTAAATTTCAATTTGGAATTTGAAAATAACCATAGACTCCTTGATATGCAGAAGTGGAAAAGAAAAAGAACCTCAAAATGAAAATTCCGGACAAAGCATTCAAAGAAAATGATATTTGATACCGAACCTGATGAATCGTTTGATTTCCATAACTTCCTCGTGTTATTCTCAAGCAGTAGAACAATATGTAAAATTAGTCGTAGATGCATCTATCACTTTTTGTTAACCAAGTAAGCTAGAATTGTTAGAGCCAAATTAGAGCACAAAAAACTTGTGTCACAATATAAAATTTAGGTCGAGAAGTCAATAGTCAGCTAACTGTTAAGCCAACACACTTTTAGGGCTGTGTTTTTATGCTTACAATGTTGCTAAGGTTTAAGTGCTCATAAGCAAATTAGCAACATGCAATATCTTTAGTTTCTAGGTGTAAATTCTGTAGAATGTCGCAAGCTGGATTCATAATTTCATATGAAAGTTTCGGAACAGTGTCAGATATTTCTCTTGTATAATAATAAAGAAATATTTCTTTTAGAAAATCTATCATTGAAAGTGTCCAGATACTTTTGGCTATATAGTGGGTCTTTAGTGTTTTGACTTTGTTCTGCCTAGAAAAACGTTAAAACACAGAAAGCTACATTGCAAAAAATAGATGCTGTTTATATAGAAAATAACAGCTAATTATATAGTAATTTTACAGTAATAAAATGCAAAATTGCTAGTTTTACAGTAATAAACTGTAAAATTGCTAGTTTCAGTTTAGTACTGTGCATTTTAGTTTTAAGCTGGAACTTCTGCTGCTAGTAATATGCTGTTATTTTTAAAGTATAATACAGTTAATTTTATAGTAATTTTACAGTAAAAAACTAAAATTGCAAATTTTGCAGTAGTAAACTAAAACTGCTAGTTTACAGTAATAAACTGTGAAATTGCTAGTTTCACAGTTTATTACTGTGCATTTTACAGTTTTAAACTAGAACCTCTGCTGAGCCAGTAATATACTGTAATTTTTACACTATAATACAGATAATATTATTTCAATAAACTGTAAAAATGCTAATTTTACAGGAATAAACTAAAATTGCTAGTATTAGAGTAATAAACTAAAATTATTACTTTTACAGTTTATAACTGCGCTTTTAGTTTTAAACTGAAAACTCTGCTTTCAGTATTAGACTGTAAAAACAGCAATTTATTTTTTGCTGTGTATGTATTTGTAGCTTTGCTTGCAGCCATTTCCTTCTTTTTCATTTACTTGAAACTATTTTTCTAACTGATGTGGAAAAGGAGAGTGACCTCGCAGCAAATAAAAAGGGAAAAAAGTAGAACGAAGAGGAGAGTTAGAACCTAGAAAAGTTAGCTGTGACAAATAAATCGGAAATAAATACGTGGAAATGTTTCCAATTTTGGAAAAAAAGTATTTCTATGTATTTTCCCATACCATTGTTTTGCTTCATTACTACAATTCCGCTTAACGTCAATTAACTAATTAAGTCACTGAGTGAGCTGAGGTAATTTAATTCGTCATTTCCAATGCTTTTATTACCAGAATTATAGCATGGCAACTGCAAATACTTCCTCATCAATATCCATGAATTTTATGCTCCTTTCTATTACTGCCAATCATTTGATTTTTGCTGTAACACACAATTTCCAGAAACGTAATTAATTCTGGAAAAATTAACCGAAAGGTGTATTGCCAATATTTAAAATTTTTTATACTATCTGCCACTGAAAGTGGATTTTTTCTGTAGTGTGCAAAATTTTTTACAAATAAATAAATAAATATTAAGTCATTATTCATCAAGACAGCATTTTATATTTCTTTTAAAGCAAAATTTAATATACAACTCTTGTTATCCAGATGCTATTATGTGGCAGGAGTCTTATTTGTTAGAATTTTGCATCAAATGCACTTCTTGGTGGCAACATTTGTTTCATGAACACTCTATTTATTGATTTTAATATATATAGATTTTTACACCTCCAATTTATCAGAAGTTTAGTTGAGCTGCATTGGCAAAGATTCTTTTGAATTATTCTAAATACATAAATTGCGTAATCCTTTTAATAATCCTTTTTCTCATATATCCGCAACAGACACATAATTTGTTAGGAATAATGTATGGTGTACATTTTCAAAAAATTAAGATAAATTTTTGAACAAAAAATTCTTACGGAAGAAATTGCTCCTACCAAAGCACTTATATTTGTATAATAATTATCCTACAGCCATCTTTTAAATTGCAAATCAAATTTTGATTACTATTTTTAATGCAAACAAAGATTACTCGTGCAAAGAATAATAAAATTCTGCTTTTCCTATTTAGAAAAGAAACGCTTGGCCGATGAACAGTGACAAACGTGCGCAGAAGACATTCACAATTAAGTAAAAGTTGACCCAAGATTACGAAATGTTAAGTGGTAGTCACAGAAAATCATGTTGCAAATGGATTAAGTCAATATTTTTTTGCTTGAAACGGAAAAGGGTAAGTTCTGAATATTTAGTAGGGAATACTTCTTAATGACATATGGATGAAGGATCCTTCAGAATATAAAGGATAGAAATTTTATTCAAGATTCAAGTCATGTCGAATTGAATTTCAATGAATCTTTTTGGCACAAATACATTTTGAATCTGTATGGCTGAAATATAAGCTAAACTGAACCAAAGATTTTGAGACATACTCTCAACTGATAACAGTTTCTAATAAACTAACTACTGTCTAAAATTTTTTCGTGCGACCTCCGCCTCATCTGCGCACGTGCCAAGTCTCTTTGGACTTTCTCGAAATGGGGAGGGAAAGCAACCGGGAAGTAGTGAGCGAACTAAAGCTGAAGGCATCGGGTAGTGCGCATCCAAAACCTAACTCCCCTTTTTCAGATGGAAGCGTCCGACCTTGCCAGGCGCCCAAAATGCAAACAGACAGTATAAGCTTTTTTTTTTAATAACTAGAGTACTCCTACACTGTTAAAACCAGGGCTGCGGAGTCGGAGTCGAAGAGTCGGAGTCGGACTGATTTTGGACCAAAGGAGTCGGAGTCGGAGTCGCTGAAAAACATGTCGACTCCGACTCCGACCACCTCCGATTTGGATGAAATTTTATGGAGGTGAAAACATTTCTTTGAAACTAACAGATACAAATTTTCAGCGTCCAATATGTCCAACGTCCAATACGCTTCAAATGGCGTGTCTTTGCAGCAAAAATGCAATGTGTTAAAATAAAGTCTGGCCATTTAGCAAGAAAAGGATTAGTTTTGTACGGAGTCAAATGACAAGAGCGGCACTTGTCTTTTGCTCTGGAGAAAATGGACTTTTTGGGAGGTCACAGTGATCTCCGAGAATTGAGGTGAATGTGGTGAAATTACCTGCGAGAATTCTTGAGAAAATTAAACTTTTTGAGAGGTCACAATGACCTCTCATGACCTCCGACTGGGATACCCCAGCTTGCTATCCGCCCCCCTAAAGTGAGTCCTGACTACGACCATGAATAAAAATGAAACTTTTAAAAATGGACTTAATATTTCAACCTTTGTTTAGGGTTTTTCCCTCTTCATATTTGGGTAAAAAAAATACTTAAAAAAATCAGGAGTCGGAGTCGGAGTCGAAATTTTAAAATCCCGGAGTCGGAGTCGACCATTTTTCCTCCGACTCCGCAGCCCTGGTTAAAACTACAGGCTGCACAAGGCATCTTTAAGGGTGAAACATTGTAGCACCAACGGCACCCCCCATGGGCTGCCACTTGACTCCCTATGGCATCCTTGAAGGTGCCATAAGACAACCATAGGACGCCACATGGAGCCAAATGGCACCTTCAAGGGTGCCATAGGGAGCCAAGCGGTACCCCTCCCTGGTGCAACAAAAAGTAATGTCTTCATCACTTTAAATGTTATTTATTTTACAAATTCTAGACTATCAAATCGTGATTTCATTAGAGGTAATGTTACTCTACTCCTGTTTGTAGTCTTTTTAGATTGACTGATTAAAACCAAAGATACTGTATAGGAGGTCTTTGTTAGAACCGTGGATCTGAAGATAAAAGACAGAGTTGTAATTGAATTTCTGGCCGAAGAAGGTTGTGCACCTAAGGAAATCCATAATTGCTTGAAGAATGCTTATGGGGATGTTGTAATGTACATAAGCAATGTGCGGCGTTTGGTTAAGAAGTTTGGGCATGGGGAAATAGAAGTTTCAGATAACAAACGGGAGAAAAGAAATGGACAAAACAGCATCAGTCGCAGATGCAAATTGAGAATGCGTTGATGAATTGATTCAATGAGACAGACGCGTTACAGTTCACAGTGTTCCTAATATATTGAACGTCTCTCGTGGGCCATTCCAAAGAGTCATTTTGGACTTCGTATGTCACTAAATTTGTGTCCAGTGAACTCTCAAGCAATAAAATGATCATAATCAGAAGAGGTGAGCCAAGGTCAAGAGTGATTGGACGCTTTTAAAGAGGAGGAGGACTTCTTCAAAAATGTAGTCACTGCAGGCGAGACCTGCAGTCGAGAGAGCACGGTGCAATCAAAAGAATGAGTTGAATGTTTTTAAATATCATGGCAAAAAAGCAAATCCCTAAATTGAAAATCGTTTTGATATCTGGGGTCACTGATGTCTTCAATTCAGTGACAATGTTGAACGGCAATTAAGGGTCGAGGAAAAATCAATCTATAATAATATTTGCTGTGGTTCATTAATAAAATTTCTACGATACAGGATGCATTACTTTTAGATCCCCATCCGTATAGCTAAGCTGCAATTTGATTCAGCCTATAAAGCGGCACATTTGTAAATTTGCCTCTGCCTTTCTCTCTCTCTCTCTCTATTTTTTTTCTGAAAATGTATCTCCCCTTTAGAAGAATGATGGATTTTGAAAAACAAAATACACTTTTCGCAATTTTAAAAAAAATTATCCTGAAAAATCAAGACTCAAAGAGATAAAACAATCTTCGTTATTATCATGATGATTTTCCCCCTTTTCGTAGTTTTTTTTTTTCTTTTCCTGTCTTCTGAGATAAGGTTTGAACTTACTCCCGCATGCAACCCTCCCATTTCCATACTGTCATTGCCTCTCGAAACCAATGAAATCTCCAGAATCCTCGCTAAATCCCTCCTCCATCCTTCCGGTAAGCAAAAATCTCGAGAAATATCGCAAATATCGACTAAAATGCTCGGCACGTTCGTCGGCGATGTCTCTTAATTTTTTATTTTTTTTTTCTTTCTCCCTGTCGTAGAGAAAATGGGCCAATTTCGGAGTAAATCGCCGATTTCCGAAGCCGTTGCGAAAGCCTTGCCCGTCACAGCTGGCTTCCCCTTTCGAAGGAGTTCGACCAAGGACGTGGGCGGAAACCGTTTGCCAGAGGGGACCGATCAAATTAGAATACGATATGGGTGGATTTGAATCTTTAATGGAACAAATTACGGATTCTGTCAAAAAAAAAAAAAACAATTACCGATGTCAGAAAATCCTTACGAATCAAAGGATACGGTGTATTCCAGTGTATAACATGCTTCAATGTGTTAGCCACACCCCAAAAATTTGATACTATTTTCAGGAGAAAAACTAATGTGCCTGAAATTAAGCCAATGCAACAAAATATAAGGTCATCTTTTACAGTAAATTGACCTTTTAGAAAAACCTACTAAGCCATGTCATTCTCAGCTGGTTCTTTCCACCCCATTAAGATAAAAATAGTGTCTTCTTTAATTCAGTATTCTCCTACCATTAACTCTTTTTGTCCTTCTTCTTCCTCTTCATTAATATGACCATTTTCACAGGAGATACTGAACAAGAAAAGAACTGGAGTGCTTTAGCTTTCTCTCCAGCTTCTTGCTTTTTTAGCGTGAAGCCTTATGGTTTATTTACACCCCTATTTTAGTAAAAAGTTTCTCATCGTCCTCTGATTCTCTCCCACCCATTGAGATAATGAGAATGCCTGCTTTAACTCAATGCTTTTACCATTAACTATTTTTCTCCTTCTTCCTCTTCATCAAGATGATCGTCTCCACGTGAGATACTGAGCAAGGAAAGAACTGGAGTGCTTTTGCTTTCCTCTCCAGCTCCTTGCTTTTTAGCGTGAAGCCTTATGACGGATTCACACCCCGTGTTTATAAAACACGTTTATCGTAAAGTTCTGAATCACTTCACCAATTCCACAGAAGTCGATTAGAGCGACCTCGTATTGACTCATTGGCACTACTGCTTCATTTTTAAAAACTAATTTCTTCCAGGATTCAGTGATTTATTATCGCACTATTTCGTCGATAGGTACTGATTCAACTATACTAACAGTTTATTACTACAGCCGCATTTGAGTGAATGTCTTATTTGCAATGGGTGAATCCATTTTTAGGCTAAATCCATACTTATTATGACAGCAGCAAAAAAAAAAAAAAAAGGGGGGGGTAAGTCATGAAACTTTCTACACCGTCATTGGATTGACTCTATCTAATGAGTATGCTCTCATGTTATCAATCGAGTACTTAATAGCATTTATCCTTACATTTTTACCACTCTTTTTCACCCAGAGAACTGAGATTTGTTGATTGTACAATAATGTTATTTAGAACAGACGAATCCTCGTTAGTATATCCATAGCCAGTCTACTAACTTATTTTGCTGCATTTAAAATTGGTGAAAAGTCACCAAGAGGGCTTCTCTGACGCCATAAAGACACGGCTACCATACGTGTCTTTATGGCGTCAGAGAAGCTAAAAGTGCCATGTCAGAGATCTATCCTGGATCAGCTACGTAAAAGTCATTCTTTAGACGTGTCTGGCTGTTTCCACACCAATTGCGATAACGATGAAATCTTTGTCGTAGACTTGCTACCCGTATCATTGCTTAATTTACGACTAATTAACGCAGTTTAATTAACACGCCTTGTGACGCTGTCATTAGCGTATCGGATGGTTAGCAATCGTTCCATCAGTAATGTTTATTTTCACTCAGAGACTTATAATTTGCTGGTTGAGCAGGTGACATGAAGAATGCTATTGCTGTTAAAGAAAATCCAAGCGACAGTATCCAGGGCGTCTCAGTACTGCATTTGAGAATTACTAGGAAAAGTAAGGTGAACACCAATAAATCCGGATCATATATTAATGTACAAGGTTGGAAATGAGTTTCCTGACGAGCTTTTGCGCGAACAATCACCATCAGGCGAACTTCCACGCTCCGTGTGAGATCCTACCTTAAAGTTGATGGACTAACCTTCGAAACTTTGAATCTTTGCTTAGTGTTTCTTTTGTTTATCTAACTTTGTCATTAAAATTAATATTCATTTTGCGTGCTGTCTTTTTATTTCTGACGTTTCTGTGTACACCACTGCTGCGTCTGGAAAGTACTTCTAACCATGCACTTCCGTACGCTTCTTCTGAATCGTCTGCACGCATTCAACCCCTAATAGCTACAGAAACTGTGAAACTTAGTACAGTGGATACTGATCAATTGAATCAGTGGTTATATTTGAATAGCCATATATTTTAGTTCATTTTAATTATTGATTAATGAATTAAATCGTCAAAAACAGAATTAGATCCAGCTATATTGATTTTGCCACTTTATTGAATCAAAACTCTTTAGAACAAAAGCAAATCGTATAGACGGTAGCCACTGTACTGAGACATTTGGTACCAGTGGTGATGCCAAGGTTTTCTTTGAAATTTGTGTTATTTTAAAGCTTATTTCTCATTAAATGAACAACAATTTTAATTAGAGAAATTATAATTTGTTTTGGACAGTTTTGAAGCAAAGTTTCTGGGAAATTTATTTTATGCTAAGGTAAAGATTATCGAATCTTCACAAATTCGTCAATTAAAAATGCGCCATGTTTTTTGTAAAAAATAATGATATAACAGAAAATCATTTTTCAATTAGTTTCGAAAGTTTTCATTTTGTTTCTTAACCCATTAATGCCTGACATTTTTTTTCCAAAGATATTTTGTATACTGGTTATAAACAGTGTTTAATGGACAGGAAAAATAATTAAAAGAAAATATCATGTAAAAATAATTGTTTTATTAAGGAAAGAAAAATCGTCCTCTAAAAGTTACAAAAGACACTAGAGGGTACATACTTTTTTTGCTAAAATTTTTTTCTGCCTGCGACATAATATTTAACAAGAAGTTCTGTCAAGAACTAAACGAGCCTACTTTCCCGTACATCGACATCGGCATCCTAGCATCTAATCAATATTCTCTTGAATATCTGAAATTGAAAAGTATGTCAAACATACCTTTAAAGCACTTAAAGCTGATTTCTAAAAAAAAAAATACCCCTCTCAGATGAAATGGACACGTAAAAAGTAAATAAACGAGTAAATAAAGTTTTGTCGCACCTTTTAAAAAATGTAACTGTTCTAGTTCTTCTGTAGAAAAATTTCACAATCGTTTTCAAAAGAAAAAAAAATAAATTAAATAAAAGTACAAAGAACATCAAAACACATTTTATCAAAGAAAGAAAAAAAAACCTCGTTCGTTAATAAAATGTCTCGAATTTTATTTTTAATCCGTTGCCAGTTGTTAAATACAAATAAAGAATAAAATGCTCTAGTAAATGAACAATTTTTGTCTTCAAAAAAAAAAAAAAAAAATATCGTCTGCCAAAAAAATAAATAAATAAATAAAAATAATAATAATTAATTAAACAAAAAAAAATGAATAAATAAACAAAAAATCGTCTGCCCAGTCAGTCATTTTTTTCTGAGCCTGCATTTCCGCCATGTTTGCGGAGTCGGAGTCGGAATCAGAGTCCTCACAGAAGATTTTTCAGAAAAGTACTTAACATACATTTTTTATCAAAACCGTTTTCTTAGAAAGTTAGTTTGAAGGAAATAAGTTCAGAATCAACATTCAATTTAAATTTCCCAGTAGGCGCTCATGTCAAAAAATTTTCTGAACGGTTCATCATTGAACGAAAAATGGTTCAAATTGAAAAATGAAATATGGGAATGAGTCTCTCCGAGATCTTTCGAACAAAAAAAGTTCATTCAATTCAGACGGTTCACTTAAAAGTTATTAGGTGGAGAAAGGTTGCTTGAACGGTTCAATGTTGAACGAAAAAATGTTCAAATTGAAAATTTAAATACGGTAATGAAGTATCCTTGCCGAGATCTTTCGAACAAAAAAAAGTTTGTTTAAATCGGACTGTTCACTCAAAAGTTATTAGGGGTGAGAGCTTGTTTGAACGGTTCAATGTTGAACGAAAAATCGTTCAAATCGAAAATGTAGATACGGGAATGAAGTATTCTTGATAAGATCTTTCGAACAAAAAAAAAAGTTTATTCAATTCGGACGGTTCACATAAAAGTTATTAGGTGGGGAAAGGTTGCTTGAACGGTTCAATGTTGAACCAAAAATGTTCAAATTTAAAATTTAAATACGGTAATAACGTATCCTTGCCGAGATGCTTCGAAAAAAATTGTTTAAATCGGACTGTTCACTCAAAAGTTATTAGGGGTGACAGCTTGTTTGAACGGTTCAATGTTGAACGAAAAATTGTTCAAATCGAAAATGTAGATACGGGAATGAAGTATTCTTGAAAATATCTTTCGAACAAAAAAAAGTTTGTTCAAATCGGACTGTTCATTCAAAAGTTAGTATCGCGGGACCGGTTGTTTGAACGGCTCAAAGTTGAACCAAAAATTGTTCAAATCAAAAAATCAAATATGGGAATGAGCTGTACTCGCCGAGATCTTTCCAACAAAAAAAAGTTTGTCCAAATCGGAATGTTCATTCAAAAGTTATTAGGGGGGGGACAGACAGACCGACCGACCGACCGACCGACACACAAATTCCCCATCTCAATACCCTACTTTCAAATTTTTAAGTTTTCGATATTCATTTTACCTCTTTATTTTTTTTAACTTGGCGATATTTTTTGGACTTAGCGATATTTTTTAGATGCATTAAGCTACTTTTAATACTTTTTTCGTCTTTCTTTTATTTTTAACGAGAAAGTAGGCTAAAAAGACATTTTATAAGAAGAAATAAAATGAGCAATTAACATAAACTGGGAAGCTGGGAATAACTTTGAAAACTTAGCTTTTTTTTTCTGATTGTGAAAGATGTAATTCTTGATAAAGATCATATTAAAACTGCTATAGAACACACTTTACAATGGTTATGTGCTGCTATGTGTTAATAACGAATTGAAACAATACCAAGGTACTAATTGAACACTATTATTTGGTTGAAATGTTCATTTTTGGGGAATTCAGAGCCTTTTTTTGGACCGTCCCTAAAAAGGGACGCTAGGCATTAATGGGTTGAGTTAATCAGTTTCGTTTCTTAAAATACTATACATTAGAAATGGCTTCAGAATATTTTTAAATTACAGTCGAAGTTAAGTAGGTTGAGCGCACAGCTCTAAACTATTACTTTTAAAAGGAAATAACTCATTTATACTTTCAAAATAAAACGAAAATTGTGTTAATTAAAAAAAAATAAATAAGATAATTTACGAAAAAAAATTTAAAATAATAATTTAAACCTCAAAACAGAAAAAGGAAACTACACAATCCACAAGCTTCGAATCCGTATTTTTAAGTCAAAAAGTACAGAAACTACAGCTTAGATTTTCATTTGCGATTACTGCATTCAATGTTTTCCCGATGACATAAGTTGTTTTCCTTGTTCATTTCACATATTTCCGGAAAATTCCCCACCTCGCGTGCAATAAGTAATGATAACAAATCGTTTAAAGCATGCATTTAGTATTCAGTTTTGTAGAGTTAAGCGGATATATTGCCCTTGATCCACATGCGTTCTTACGACAGTCGGAAATCGCTTTAAACAATTGCTTCAATCGCGCAAATAGCTACTTGAATAAACAAAACTTTTCACTGCCGATAGTGGGAATAATCATTTAATGGGAAGATAATGTCAAGAAATTTGCAACATTATCCTTGACGGCCTTAAATTTTGGAAACACGTTTTGTACAATAAATTTGTCGTAAAGATAAAGCTATAGTGGGAATACTGATATTCAGGTTGGTCAAAAAAGAAATTTATTGCATACTAACGCACGTTTAAACTTTTATCCTAATAGGTTGTTAGATTTTATTATTTTTTTTTTTTTTGGCTTTAGTGGCAAAATAATTTAAATGTAATAAAAATATTGCAATTAATCAAAACTTTCGTTTATGTACTGATTTACTGACTTTCTATTTTTTTAAATTTGAATTTCTATGTCTTTAAATCTTTCTATGCTATCAATTAAGCGCTTTCAATGGGTGTAAATAATTTCCTGGGTACTTCTTTTACTATGGAATGAGATACATTTTTTTCCCTTCTTACTTTAATGGAGTCATGAAATAAAATAAATAATTACATATAATATGTTGCGTACAAAATGATTTATATTATTATATGCAGTAGCATGAAAGTTCTACATATGAATTTGTTTTCTAAGAAAATGCAAAACTTTATTGATTTACAAAACTGATTTGGAAAATGAAAATACACTCCAATCTTACTCACTGACATCATAACTATACTCAAAACGAAGAGTAACATTACGGAAGGTAATGCAAATTCAGGTTAAGAATTTGTGAACATTGAATTGCACAAAGGTTAACTCGTTGATAGTTGGAAAACATTTTAGGAACCTTCAGGCATTTTTGGCAAATTATAAAATCACCACAGCATCCTATGATTTGTTACGAAAATAATCTACAAATTCTAACCACGTGAAGGATCCATTCTTCTGAAATATAATGACCTCGTATCAGCGAAAAAGGTTTTTGTCATTTTAATTCCCTTCTCCTCTTCAGAAAAACATAATTCAATCTAGCGTGCACACGAAATATTCCGTCGAATAAAAAGTTTTTTCATGCATTGCACTTCAAAATAAGTGGGCGCTTGAAAAGGGCGTTTCATGCTGCGAAAAATTAATGATCTTTCAGAAAATATTTTTTCATTGTGAAAAATAAAGTAGCTTTAATATTTGATAAAGAGATTATAGATGAATGCTTTTACTAAAACAAGTCATAAATTTCTTTTTACAAGTTCATCCTGTAGAAAACTTTAAAATGAAATGTATCGGCAATATCATTAAGCTTTCAAAAGAAGTATGTTTTATGACGTATTTTAAAGTTCTTTTCGGGGTTTAGCCCAATCGTTGCGGATTTATTGATGATAATTAGCTAAAGATGCAATATATTGATATGTACATTTTTTTCTCTCAAGAAACTTTAATTTTTAATATAATTAGCTTTGATTTACACCTATGAACTATTCATACGGAGGGGTTGTTACATACAGGGTGTTCAATTTTAACCTGCATGACCTTTATTTTCGTAACTGTTCGTCCTAGATTCATACTTCCAGTTGCAAAAATGCTCAAAATGAGTTGCAGAGTTGAGATGTTGAAAGTTTGAAGCGAAAAAAAAAGTCGAAAAATGCGAAATACAGCTTTTCATACGGACTCAGACTTGTATTTTGGGAAATAATTTTCATTTTCACAAAAAATTCCCAATACAAAATAATTTGAAAGATTTTTGCTATTAAAACTTGAAAATATATTCGAATTTTCAAAATTTTAAGGGCCCATGCAGAAAACGAGATCGAAACGCATCGCCCTTTTAGTAGAATGACCGGTTTTCATTCTAATGAAACCGCTATGCTACGGTTGGCGGCGATATTTTCCCCCAAAACGTATTATTGACACAGCGAGTGTGAAGTAGTACAAGTCACAAAACGCTACTTTTCATATCTCGGTGAATATTGATCGTCCTCATATCAAATGTCTTAGGACCACTGTAAAAATGACATTTTAAAATCATTTTAAAACACACCATTTCTGTGTCATAGCAGCACAAAATGTCTGATATTTAGTATACTACATAAAATATTACAAAATAAGGTACGAGAGATTTGTCAACACCTTCAAAATTAGCATTCAAGAATAGCTTCCAACAACGACTTCAAGATTATTGGATGATACGATTAGACTTTTAAATTGTCTTGTCAACTTATTTTTTAAATAAAAGATAGAAAACTGATAAAAACATTGCGTAATGTATATAACTTACATTACGCAAGAAGACAGCAGTATTGAGCCTTCTACAGTTTTTTTTTTCTTTTTTTCATTTATTTATTTATTCATTTATTAGCTGACTCGTACGAAGCCTTCGCACTTAACGGGAGGAACGCAAGCTACCACTTTTTTTAGCTTTTTTTTTTTTTTTTCTTCTTTTATAATACCAAAATTGCTTGATTATTTTTTGCGGATAGCGGTGAAAAATCTTTGAAATAATGTCTCACTTTTGAAATTTGATGAATTATTTCTAAAACTATAGTGCAACCCTCCATCTCCACCCCCCACCCCCCCCAAAAAAAAAAAATCTTTGAGAAATAATATATATAATAATGGAAAGTTAGAGAAGAATTCCGCTAAAAAAAACCCGTTAAAACATTTTTTGGCCCAGATTAGAACTCATATTCCCATTTTAGCGCGACGTTCTATCATCCGCGCCATTGCTTCTTAGTTTTCGAATGCCATTTATTATATTAATGTGCCATGAAAAACAGAAGAAAAAGCAATTTTTTCACGAAAAGTTTTTTTTTCTACCGGGGGTGCAATTTTCGTCAGTAGCAGGCAAGGTAAGCTTTAAAATGAAAGGTAATTATGAAATTTGATGAAGAAATAAGGACGGCTTGGAAACAGAAAACATGCATAGTGAATAAGATTTTTTTTTTGAAGCAAAAAATGTTCTAAAAAATGAAGTGTTGCAAGTTTAATCCCATGGCTCAAAGTTGCTATCTTAAAGCTCAAAATTAGAGTTATTGTTTCATTATTAGGTCATTTTACCAATCTAAACATAGACAGCTTTTGAAACTCAACAACCACAATAACACACATTCCACGTCACCGAATAAAATCCTTTCCACAAATAAGTAAAATATTTCGATGTAAAAAAACCTCTCCATTCATGGGCAATCATCACGAAAGGGATGAAATGGGAGGATGCAAAAAAAGAGCTATGAAAGAAAAGAGCAGTATTAGGCCTTTTAGCATTTTTTTTTCTTTAATCATACATAATAAATAATCTTTAAATTAGTTTTAAAAAACTAAAAAATACGCTTTTGGATGCACTTTTAATGCATATCAACCTATAATATAGTAACATAGTTTATATAATATATTTTAGCCCTAAATAATAGTACTAAATATATTACTTTTATATTTGCAACGAACGTGAATTTTATCTTTTATTCTGAGTTACATACAAACAACTGAAACACTTAAACACATCAACGTGTAATAATATAGCTTAGCCTTTAGTATTAATAATAGTATTAAATATATTACTTTTATAGTTGTAAAGAACGTGAATTTTATCTTTTATTCAGAGTTACATACATACTGACAAACCCACAAGTGAAGCTAATATAATCTTTGAATTGGTTTAAAAAACTAAAAAATACGCTTTTAGATGCACTTTTAATGCATCAACATATAATATAGTAATAGTTTATACAAAAATTTTAGCCTTTAGTATTAACCCTACACTGCGTGATTATTTGTTCTTTGAAAGACATATATATGTTTTTTAGTGTAATAAAAAACATTGGAACACAATTGAAAAAAAATTTTTTTGGGGGGATAGATGGTTAGATTTACTTTAAGGTACCTAATACTTGCTTTTTATGCTTAAGTTGCCTTATGCAGGGTCATAAGGAAAAATAATCCATGTATCCAATTGGCAACGCTGTGCAGTGTATGGTTAAATAATGCAATGAGTTACCGCCCATAAGCCAGGGCTAAGGCAGAACTGAAGCAAATGCACCCACAGCTCGATCATAGCATCCTGAGACTGCAGTATTCGTCCCTATTTCGTCCCGTTAAAGAGCGTGAATTTATCTTTTGTTCAGAGTTACATACCCACAAGTGAAACTAATAAAAGCGTATTAAAAAATATGAAGTATTGCAGGTGAAATCCCATGGTTCAAAGTTGCCCCCTAATGGCTCAATTCCAAATTAGAATTATTGCTAGGTCATTTTACAATTCTATAAATAGCTTTTGAATTGCAATGACCACAATAACACACATTCCACGTCATCGAATAGAATCCTTCCCACAAAAAAGCAAAATATTTCAATAAAAAAAAAAAAAAAAAAAAGAAACTCTCCATTCATGGCATTCACGAGAGGGATGAAGTGAGAAGATGCAAGAAAAGAGTTGTATTGGGCCTTTTAGTTCTTTTTTTTTTAATCACAATTAAACTTTTTAAAAAAATGATGTCATGCAGGTTTAATCTCATGGTTCAAAGTAGTCTTCTATTGTCTCAATTACAAGTTAGAGTTATTGCTTCATTATTAGGTCATTTTACCATTCTGAAAATAAATGGATTTTGAAACGCAAAAACCACAATAACACACATTCCACGTCATCGACCAGAATCCTTCCTACAAACAAACAAGCAATATATATCAGTACATAAAAGAAACTCTCCATTCATGGCATTCCCGAGAGGGAGGGAATCGGAGGAGGAGGGTGTGCTATGCAAGAAAAGAGCAGTATCGGGCCTTTTAGTTATTGTTGTCTTTTTTTCAATCAAATATAAATTAAAACATATGAAGTATTGCAATTTTAATCCCATGGCTCAAAGTTGCCCTCTAATGTCTCAATTCCAGATTAGAGTTATTGCTTCATTATTAAGTCATTTTACCGTTCTAAAAATGAATAGGTTTTGAAATGCAATAACCACAATAACACATTCCACATCATCGAATAGAATCCTTCCTACAAACAAACAAACAAAATATTTCAATATTAAAAAAAAAATAATAATAAAAACCTTTCCATTCATAGCATTCACGAGAGGGATGGAAGAGTGGGAGGAGGTAGGAGGAGGGGGTGCTATGGAGAAAGAGAGATAAAAATTGTGACTGCGGAGAAAGAAGATGATGCGTCGCGTCACAATGACGAGCTTGCCTAAATGACGGGCTTGCCTATAATAGCCCAAAATTAGAGTTATTGCTTCATCATTAGGTCATTTTACCATTCTAAACATAGATAGAGGTTTTGAAACTGGACAACCACAATTACACACATTCCACGTCACCGAACAGAATCCTTCCTACAAACAAACAAGCAAAATATTTCAATACATAAAAAAACCTCTCCATTCATGACATTCACGAAAGGGATGAAGTAGGAGGATGCAAGAAAGAGCTATGAAAGAAAAGAGCAGTATTGGTTTTTTTAGGTTTTTTTTCTTTAATTATAAATAAATAAAAAAATATGAAGTATTGCAGGTGAAATCAAATGGTTCAAAGTTGCCCGTTAATGGCTCAATTCCAAATTAGAATTATTGCTTCACTTTTAGGTCATTTTACGATTCTATAGATAGTTTTTGAAATGCAATGACCACAATAACACACATTCCACGTCATCGAATAAAATCCTTCCCACAAAAAAAGCAAAATATTTCAATAAAAAAACCTCTCCATTCATAGCATTCACGAGAGGGATGGAGTAGTAGGAGGAGGTAGGAGGAGGGGGTGCTATGGAGAGAGAGAGAGAGAGATAAAAATTGTGACGGCGGAGAAAGAAGATGATGCGTCGCGTCGGGTGGCTCGTCGGAGAGCGAGTGCCGAGATAAGGGCGGCTCTGGCCGGGGTGAATGAGACGGGACATCCTGCGCCCATTGACGGGCGGCAGCCGAGCGTGACGGTCGGCCCGGGATGCGCGCCCATAAATAAACGACGCCGAGCACGCCATGGGACGTGAGCCGACAGGGAAAGTGGATGTGTCGTTTGAATGTGTGGCTCTCTCCACCATAAGCACAACACGGAATCCCAATCTCTCTCTCAACACACGTATACACACAAAAAAAATATTTATACACTTACAGGGGTTCACAAGTCTCGGCTGGCTAAAAAAATACTTTGGTGTCTAGTTTTTTGAGGATAAGAATCTTTCAGCAGCCATATACAGTAGAGAACCAATTATCCGGGATGTTCGGGACCACAGCTATCCCGGATAACTGAATTTCCCGGTTTTCTGGATCGTTACGAAGCGATATTTGCCAATTGTTTATAAAACCTAAGTTACTTTTATAAATAGTAATGCATCTTAAAATGTGAAGAGAAAACGATCCAAAAGTGCTTATATATATGCCACTTGTATGGTATTTATAAAGAAACCGTTCACATTCATTTAGGTATTAAAAAAAAAACGAAAAAAGAAAAAAAAAAGCTCTTCATTTTTTTGGAAATTGCCGAAAATGCGTATTTTAAAAAGTGGCGGAAAAATCGACAAAATGTTGCCGGCTTTCTGGTTTCCCGGTATTTTGGTTCCCGTTTAAAAGGTTCTGTACTGTACTTATTTTTTCTGTAAACTCTCAGAAATAATTTACTTGCCACCTAAAACTTTTTGCTGGACAATTAAAGTTTACGATTTTTGTCGGTATATATACATGAACGTATTTACAGATACGTGTGTGTGTGTGTACTGAATTAAACAAATTCACAACTAACGAACTGAGACATAGAATCTCCAAACTACAGAGTTACTCTTCAAAAACTTTTTAAATGGGTTCTTTGAGGACGGAAGAAGAAAAAAAAAACATGCCGACAGTGGCAAACTTACAGAGAGTGATGAGAGAATTGAGTCCCTCCCAGAGACCAGAGGGAATTCAGAAAGGAGGTTGAAAATTACTCCCCTTAAAGTACGGCTGCTGCAAAAATCTTTTCCCTAGAAACTTCTCCACTAGTCAGGAGCCAAAAAATTTTTCTTCTTAAGAAAAGCATTGCAGCTTTATTTATTCATTTTTTTTTTAATTTGAGCAAAATTAGGTGCATTTATGTTTTTCATCATACGCAGATTGAAACAGATTTTGTAGCTTTGTAGAGAGAGAGAGGGAAAGCACTGAGTACAGGGAAGTGCACCATTTGGTTCTTACCAGAAATTTTATTTTGTCAGTATGTAATTAAAATAAGACTTTACCAATACGAAATTTAAATAAAAAAGCAAAACATAAATCTCAGAAGGGGGAAGCTATTGAATTTTCATTGATTTTACCTCTCACTTCACGCATCAGGGTTGAAGAGGATCGCTAGAACATAGTAAAGCATACTTAAGACAAAAAACTGATAAATGCAGTGGACAATTAAAAAAAAAAAAGGAGACATAAGGCAAAAAAAAGGGCGAACCAGGGGTACCCTCAGGGGTGGATTATGGCTCAAGTTGCGCCATCAAAATTTTTGGGGGGGATTTTTTAAAACTCATTTATTTGTTTATTTATTTAAATTTATTAATTTATTTTTTTGATTTAAATTATTTACTGATTTTTTTTAATAAAAATTATTCATTAATTTATATTTTTTATTTAAATTATTTCTTTTATTACTTTATTATTATTTTTTTTTTCTTCTGTATGTGTGCTTGGAATGTGTGGAAGAGCAAAAAAGTGATTCTATTCTGCGCATAATTTGTACTTCTAAAAATTAATAGTAAATAAAAAAAATAATAGAAATTATTTTAAGAAATAAATAAATATTTTTTTTTAAAAATAAATAAAAAATATTTTTAAAAAATAATATTTAAAAAATAAATAAAATAAAAAAAAGGGATAAAAATAAAAAGCAACAGAGGGTTGTGAACAATTTGGGGGGGGGGGGAATTTGCACCATTGAGCTTGGGGAGGATGGGCACCCCTGGGGCGAACCTTACACTGCTTTCTATACGAGAATTGTTTACTGAAACTATATGCTGTAAAAATCATGAGTCTTTTCCAAAATCTCATCTCCTTTGGTGAAGAGAATTAATAAGAATGGAGGGACAATGGTCTTGTTAAGGTAGGGAAAATATGGCTCTAAAATAATGAAGTACTTTTATACGACCGATTAAATTCTGAGGAAACGCCTTTAAAATTAAATCCTTCTCATTTATTAATTGCGTTTAATCACGGTGAGTTGATTTTTATCGTCTTTCCACTTTTCAGTATATCGCCACGTGTTTTACCAGCTTGCTGCACATTCAAATGAAAATACTTAATTTTCTAAAATTGAGCAGTTCTGAGAAAAACATAATCAGTAAGCAGGCCCGTCATTTAGGGGTGGGGCAGGGAGGTCAATTGCTCCCCCCTGACTTTGAGAAATCAATGTATTTTCATATAAGTGGGCGTGGTTTTTGATGTTTTCCAATGAAATTGCATTTTATTTGGACGCTTTCCCCCCCCCCCCTGAAAACACTTGAAATGACGGCCCTGTCAGTAAGTAAACTAGCGCGATTAAATTCGATACATATACTACTGCTTGATGGTTTGAAGCTCCTTTTCATGACAAAAATCAACCATATTTTTATGGTTTTGCACAAAACATCCAGGTTTTAAACTGTTTGCGTTCAACATTTTTCGTAATGTGGGCAGAATTGCATCGGAATTCCCTCGAAGGTCACATCTTCTATATTAAAAAATTAGTCACTTTTAACCCCAAACACCCGAATGTAATAATTTGCAATTTTTTTTGCTTCATCAAAGTTGCTTTTCCATCGTTTATTTTCAGTACAAAGGGATTGGATTTTTTTCTTGATTAGCTAGCTTTAAATAGCTATCATATTTAAAAATCTTATTTCATGTATCTGAGCAAAGGAATCAAGAGTGATACGAAGCTCTTCAAATTCCAAGCTAATACAGTCAAACCTGTCTACCTCGAATTTCACGGGACAGAAGAAAAATTCGAGATACGGAGTTTTCGAGATACAGAGGTTGTGATAAAATTTACAAAAATAAGCAATTGGAACAAAGTCAAATGCTTTAATAGATTGTTTTGAATTGATATTGTTGACTATTTGTCTGTACGACATGTTGTGAGTCCACGTTTTACTAATTGTGATGACTATATCGGTAACAAGTTAATGGATACCTTTAGGTACGAACATAGTCTTTGAATGATGGTGCAAAAGATGATTTTTGTCTCCACAAGTTATACCATTGATAAAGGTGCCTAGAGATGAAGTTCAAAAATGAGAGTCGTCAAAATTCGAGATATAGAGGTTTCCGGGGAAAATCATTCGAGATAAACATAAGAAAAACATTAAATTTATGCTGTAAAAGCAAGGAACTGGAAAAAATTTCAACGTAGAGAGGTTTTCAAGATAAGCAGGTTCGAGATTAACAGGTTCGACTGTATTGAATCCATCAATAAAAATATTTTTGAAAAAAAAAAAATTGAACCGACTTCGGAACTTCACTCAGCAAATGCTCTAAAAAGTAAAAAATAACTTTATTCTTTGAACACCATCGATACTACATTTAAACATAAGTTTTGAAGTCGGCGTAAAAAAGCTAAAGAGAATCATTCGAAACTATAAATATAAATTTAAATGAATCCAGGTTTTTTATTCGCATTCGCATTCATTGAAAAATACATATTTATGCAATGGTACAAATATTCAGCTCTCAATTTTCAATGATTTCTCTGAAAATGTTGGCAAAATATAGTAAACATCATTTTACCTATAGTTTTTGCGCCGACTTCAAAACTTATGTTTAAATGTAGTATCGATGGTGTTCAAAGAATAAAGTTATTTTTTACTTTTTAGAGCATTTGCTGAGTGAAGTTCCGAAGTCGGTTCAATTTTTTTTTTTTCAAAAATATTTTTATTTTATTCTTTTTAGTGTAAATGTACATATGAAATAAGGTAATGTTTCCATTGCAAAACTTCGCCTAATTTTCTTAAGTAAATGCTTCATAAAATAAACTATGTAAGGAAAAAAAAGGAAAGAAAGTATCAACGCGTCTAAAATTTGAAACGATTGACACTAAAAAATAATCCTCGTTATTCTCCGGTATTTATTTGTGTACTAGTTTAATTAAAGGCTATATTAAGGGCTTTTCAATTAATTTATATTTCAAAACAACACTAGATTCTCGCAGTTCATAAAATTTCACGACGTATTACATACGTGGCCCGCTAATGAGTGTCATGTTTGCTTCAGTTAGGCCTTCATTCAAAATTTTCATGATAATTATAAAAACTGTTTCATATCAATCACGTTCTGTAACAATGGCTTTCATATTTAATCATTTGGGACAAATCAATTTAAATTTGAGCAAAAATTTGGAGATTTTCCTCACTTTCTTCAGAATTCCTTTATCAAACCTTATGTAAATTAAGACTAATAAAACCTGAAATATTACGAATCAATCAGTATCTGGTACGAATTTCATTTCGTTGGAGTTCAGGAGAAAAAAGCAGGACATAGAAAGATACTCGGTTTAAAATTTTCAAAAAGACCACAGAAAGGAATTTCATTATGCAATCCAGAGAAGCCTGGCGATCAAAATGGTCATTATTACGATTACTGTGATCCCAATTTCTTTTTCGAAAGATGTCTGCAGGTTCCCGTTATCGAACCCGGATCACGAGAGGATGGGACCAATCGGAAAAAAAAGACCTTTCTAACAAAAAAAGAATTTTTGAAATCGGTCCAGGCGTCTTCGAGTAATCTTGGAACATACCGAAAAAAAAAAAATTTCTCCGACGAATTGTATAACCTCCTCCTTTGTTGAAGTCGGTTAAAAACAGTTACCTCCTCAAACTTCCTTAAAACCACGAGAGACTTTCCTTCCCACAAGTAGTTTCCTATAATAGAGAGCAACAGAGTAATGTTTCCTGCTCTGTCTGTTTGGAAAATAAACTCTTTCTTGGGAAGCCTGACCACCCCAATCCGAGCCGAAATCGGAAGCGATCGTGGGCCCCTTCCTCGGGTGGGGCCCTCGCCTCCGAAAGGGGTCCCCCATCGCGTTTAACGCATGACCGCCCAGGCAGGATACCCGATCCACGCCGCTTCCGACAAAAGACGTCTCTGAGGCAGATAGGGGGTCTTGTCTCTCCCACAATAACATGAAGTGCCCACATTCTGTCATCGAGAGTTCCTTTGCTCGTCTGATGGTGAGATAGGTATTTCAGGTGAGCCTGGAGCGTCAGGTACATCCGTCGGACATCTTTGAACCACACATGCATGATGGATTGCTTTTATGGCCAGCAGCTTTCCAACGAGAAACGAACTGACTTAAATATCAGCAGGAAAATGCCGATTACTAATATTATGGTAGCAGCCTATACCAGTGAATAAACAACAAGTCTTATTTGTTGAAATAAAAATAATAATGTTGCAGAATTTAAATGAAAAACCAACTGATTAGTTTTGAGGATCATGTGCGGTATCAATTTGTCTCCTTGCTGTAATACGTAAACTGAACTTATCCTGCGTACATGTAGCATTTTTATACATAACATGGTTGATTGTGAATTATAAAGAGATCTTAACCATACAATCACATTTTTTTACTAAGACAGAGACCGGACCCATTTGAATTATTGTAAATAAACGTATAGATACACAAATGGACAAAGAAAAGAGAGAAGGAGAGATGGAGGATATTCTGACCGGACATGACTTTGTTATCCGAGCGGATTTGGCTATCAATTGATTTGGACTAGAGAATATTTCAAATATACGTATTTCTTTATACGGTAAATATTTTTATCCTCAAGAGGCGGGTAAACGACATAACGACACACAAAATTGCAAATACGTCTTTGAACTTTAGGAATACATGTAATTTTTTTTATGGACCCCGCGGTACTGCAATCAGTTTCAAGTTGAAGGGTAACAGAAAGAAGCAGACTGTTCTGTCTCAGTTGATTTGTTAGTATTTGAGGACCCTCAGATTCTCATGTGGTACTGAAACTTTCCCAACTTGTCCCCAGTAGGGACATACCTGACAGCAGCGAAGACACAGCACAACATCAATACATTGTATTGGCTTAATCTGAAAGAATTTACTGAAAAGACCAAATTTGCTATGGAAGATCTTAAATTTGAACGAACTCCTAGTTCTGGCCGATTCAGATCAAACGGAGCAGTAAGAAGAAGATCAACATTTTCCAATAAATCTACGGAATTCCAACTTCAAAATCGTCAAGGTAGTTGTGCCCAAATATGTCGACGCGACATGTCCTCCTCAGACGCTGTGTTCGATAAACATGTTATAAAAACATCGTTTAACACGAAGGGTGTGTACCAACCCCTCGTATTACGGGCCACCCTCAGTCGGACCGTCTCAAGAAAGGAAGACCTACACAAGAAAAGGATGCGTCATTTACAAACAACCGGAGAATCATGCGCGTCATCGGAGTTTTCGGTCCGAAAATAATAAGAATAATCGAATGGCGATCGCTTTCCCGTGCTCATCGAATTACACGCTTCGATAATAGCACGTATTAGAAGCTTTTAGGAAGTTGGGAAAGCGTAATGCCCCCTGCGAGCAATGAAGAAAAAAAAAGGTGGAAGGAACGCCGATAAACATCCTGAGATGTTCGTTGACAAAAGCATAAAATGTTAAAGCGATAGAGATTTCAGTTGTGATTGCATATCCGTTGCAATTAAACTGCTGTACATCTTTTAACTATCTCCGAATCTCTTTAATGTTATTTTCCCCTTCAATCTTGACGTACTTTTTTTTTTTTTTGATGAACAGCTCATGAATATCGTATGGATATGGATAGGATGCAAAAGAAATTTTAACTGTGCGGGGATTGAAGATTTCAATTTAATATTTGATTCTGCATTATACGAATAAATTATTTCAACCTTTTTGTTAAACTAGTATCAAACTAGTTTCATCATTATTTATTTAAATATTTATTTTTTGAAATTTATTTATGTAGTTATTGGGTGAGTTTACACATTGATAGCTCAATTTTCTCTAATTAACAGTTTCATGAAAGGAAGTAATTCTTCTCTTATTTTATCTGAATTTTAACGGCTGTCTGCACCATTACCTTTAATTTTTAAGGAGGTTTTTGCTAAATGTACATTCAATTATTATTTCTCTCCCTCTCTCTCTCTGGTATGTGTTTGATTTTCTTCTTCATATAAACTATATACTGCTTTTCCGCACCAAGAAAGCAAGTTTCTGATACCTATCAAGGACTATAGATGTGATTGAAGTCATGTATGCTGCTTTATTGTCAGCTGAAAATGCAATAAAAGGTTTTTGCTCTATTTCTCCTTCAAATTAGGACTGAAGACTTTAAAGAGTAAAAGAAATAAAACAGATTTCGAGTTCAAAAGGAACAGAAATTTCAAAAATAAAAAGCGCTTTCGAGGCGTGGTAGCTTGATTTCAGATCCAATATAATTATTAGCGTAATAATATTTACTAATTTGGATCTTTTCAAAAACTTATATTTCTAAAGTTTTCTTTAAATTATGCTCTTAAGTGTAACAAAAAAACACCGTCTCAAAAAAAAAGTTTTTTTTTTTTTTGTGTGTGTAACAGTTAACTTTAGACATGCGCAAAGAGTAATTACTAAAAAACCAGGTTTTATATTAAAAAAATATCTGAATGAATTGAAAGTAAAACAAACACATGCCATCTACTGGAGTAACTTTGACCTCCTTATGTGCAACCGCGGCCAACGCCCAACAAATGAAAAATCAATGTAAAACCAGTAATAATTAAGCCAGTGTTGTCCCCTAGTAGGTCTTGGAACGAATAATTAATAACAACCTCGCGTTGTTCCAAACGTTACTTTCAAAGTTAGCCTGAAATTACTTTTCAAAGATTTCAATTCAGAACTTTTTCCGATGAAACTCTAAATTAAGAACAGTTTTTTAAAAGGCAATGTACTTATGAAAACAGAGTGATATGTGACAAGGGAAAGGGATGGGGCAAGGTGAAGTGTGAGAATTTGTGACACATAGGAGGGAAGGGAGGTCAAATTTGTTGAAGAAAAATGTGACATCGTTATATCATCTATCGGCGACAACTTAGTGGAATAAGAAAGGGAAAGAAAAACATTTATTTTTAACCATGAAACGATGTTAAAAGCATCTTTTATATATTTATATTTTTACATTATTTGTAAAGAAATAAAATATGCTTGCAATAGTTCTTGTACTCCTACACGATGTTCAAGCTCATTTGACCTTGAAAACTGCAAGATTCAAATAAATTTGCCTTTGTGATTATAAAGAGATGTGTTACAAATCTTGAATTAGAATGATAAAATTTGACTTTTTTCATCCCTACCAAAAATATTGATGATCATTATTTTCGTCATTTTCAAAAAAAAAAAAAAAAGGGGGGGGGGGGGAGAAAGAAAGAACAAAAAAAATCTATGTAGTATGCCAGGTTATTGCTTTTTCCGAACAAACATAGTAATAATTATAATTATTGATGTATTTTTTTTCCTATCAGGCGATCTGAAGTTTCAATAATTCTATTCCGGTTCCCATATTAAAAAGAAAAATATTTTCATTTGCCTTGAAGACACATTTAGTCATGAGAAAGGGAAACGAGACAAAGCCAGAAGTACAATTTCGACTCCGATAAGGATCGTGAGAATCATCTTTTAAAGGAGTATAATTGGCTGCTATTTCCAGAGAGGATGAAGTCGAAAAATAAATAAATTGTTTCCAGTAAAGTTCTTTGTTTCAAATTAGTGGAGAGGGAAAATATGGTACGAAAATATATTTAATCACTCCGAAAAGCCGTTTAATACAGCTTTGGAAAGCAGAAAGAAATGTAAAAAATTTCTGAATTGTACAGTTATTTATTTATTTATTTATTTATTTATTTATTTTTTTTTTTGTGCATACGTCTCTTGCTAAAGTCAAAACTACCATTCGTTTAAATTATTATTTCTTTTTTTTTTACACTGTGCATTGCTTTATGTGATATTTAGTTGGGAAGGTCTTTAACGAATTAATAGTAAAATCAACCAGACTTCCTTAAATTATTTTATTCAAATGTTGTACATTCAAATTATACTTAAAATGTGTCATCAATTCTTTAAGTATGGAAGTCGCTTTTAGATAAATCAATGAGTTTTTATATTTTTACGCCCATTTATTATTAAAATTTTACTTTGTTTAGAAAAATATTTTAAATATACTTAAAAATTGGTTCACAATGTTCAGCATAGAAAATTAATGTAAGGAGATTAGACTGAATGAAGCTTTTAAATTTATTTTTAAGGACACACCTTCATTCAAGCGAGAAAAGAAACAAAAATGTCTTAATTTAAGATGCAAATGTTAAAGTTACAAAAATTGAAGATACCACAAACTCTTTTCAATATTTTTCTTTTTTACAAATTCTTTGAAAATTTAAAATCAACTAGCTGCGTCGCCCGGCGTTACATGGTCCACCTTGAAAATAAAAGTTATGTCAACTGGCGCATGTTCAATTATTCGGCTTAAATGAAAGTAAAATTTAACGTCGGAGAAATGAAAACATTCCCTAAAAATAAGGGCGTATATAAGGGGTGGGCCCAGGGGCCCGGTCCCCTCTCAAAATCAAGGGAATTTATCCCGAAATAATTTTAAAATATATTTTCAAAAGGAAAGGTCCCAAATTTCTCACCCTTTGCTAAACATCATTGAAGATAATTTAAAATTGCAGTTGAGAGCCTCAACGACGAAAAATTTCCAGGAGAGACCTTAAAACCCTTTCTATCACTTAATTTTTGAAAATTTTCTGAGAGAGCATCCTACCACCTCGTTTTCTTTCAACGCATTATAGCAAAAAATTGCGAATTTAAAACTTCAATGTCTCAAAATTTGTGGGGGCAGCTTCTGAATCTATACTTTTTCTCCTAACGTCATTAAAGATAGCTTAACCCATTTATGCCCGGTAGCCTAAAAACGGGACGCTTGTGAGTTACTCATATAAAAACCTGTAACGGGAATATCATTTTACTAAAGCTGTTTTTCACAAGTTAAATAGTCCTTCTTCTTGAGAAAACCAGTTAGAGCCACTATTTGGACATCAGAGTTTAATTATTGACAGCTATTTTCAGACAAATCAGGCAAGCAACGATTGAATGGGTAGCCACAGAAAGTAAAAGGGTTTTCTTGCGAACTTATTTTTCATAAAATTAAATTATTTTAAAATGATTTGCTTAAAATTGATTAGAGATGCCTTCTGTAATGTTACTTTGCGCAAGTCAAGTCAAGTAAGGTCGTATTTTGCTCACATATCTGCAAATATCCCATAAATAAGATGTTAAATAACTTAATAAATATGGCAACGGCGAACTATTTCAAGCCTAACAGGTATGTAAACCATTCCAAGCAAGAGTTTTAAACAGATAAAAATTGAAAAAATTGTTAAAAAAACTTCGGCATAAATGGGTTAAAATGGGTTTTCAGGACAAAGTCTGAAAACAATATACTTGAAGGGCTTGGTAGATGAAGAGGTTATGTGTTGCAGTTGTTGCAGCTTTTTCATTTCCTGGTTTTGTCGTTAGTGTGCGTATGATATTGGTCTAATGACATCTATTTTTTGATGTACCAAGTTCTATGTGCCTACCTGTATCCATTGCTTACCATTGTCCACAGTGTTTATTTTTTTTTAATGTAACATAGCCCTTTCCTCCTCCGAGCCCTTCAATTGAAACCTCTTGCGTTGTAAGTTAAAGGTTACCAGAAACGCTGTTTACATATTCATTGTTCCCTCTTTGCCCGTTTTGATCTCTGCGTATTTAAACATTGAATCATTTACATTACGTGTGAAGGCGTTTTACATATGAATGGAGAAAGTATTGTCGGTACTCCAGCGGATATTAATAACAACCAAAAGGTATTGTGGATGTGAACACGACAACAATTGATCATTTTCTGGCTTGCGCAAACAGAAGTAATGGCTTAAGTCCAGTTCTTAACGGAAGTGGCTTTAAACTCCGTCTTCCATTGATAACAATTTAATCACAACACCTGGCTCTGAAGAGTCCGTTTCTGACAGTGTAGCTGTCTGCTGCTACTTAAAGGGCCCATTATATGTTTTGACTTTCGTTGCCTTTTTCCGAGTTGCAAGGAGTTAATGGGAGGCTTTTCCGTCTTTTTCGCCTCGAGTTCTTAATTTGGCGCGTAATTACCACTCATAACCTCGCCGGCCGTCTGGTGTGAAAGTTTGCTCATTGCTACAAGGCAATGATTTCAGTGAGTGGTTTTACTAGCAATTTCAATATTAAATAAAGGAAATTATTACAGGAGGTTGTTATAATGTGTTGTCCGTTCACGTTCAGCTGCTTTCTTCTAAATATTCTTGTTATGTTATTTATGAACAAAGTAAACTTTTTTTTTTGTGAGATATTCCAGTTTTGTGTAGGCATTCAAAAGACAAAAGAAAGATAGCTTTAAGTGGAAAGTATGGAAATTTTAATAATCTTTTACTAGCTCGACTCATTGAATGAGTTCGCATGATTAAATAACTTTAAAGAAGAGGAAGACATTTAGAAAAAATTCCGTCCTAATGTAGCCTGCTCAGTAAATGAGCACTAAAGGACGATTTCATTCTTAAAGTTTATAAGTATTTTAAAAACTTTGTCAATTGGTACCGTGACATTTAAAACAGTTTTATGTATGTGTGTTTTGCTTATATTTTGAGAAACCGAAGAGAACTTTATAGTTCTGCTAGAGTTCCTTTTTTTTAAGGGGGGGGGGGTAAATGAAGAGTAGTATCGGCGCCCACATTTCTAGCCAGTGAACAAGTACAAGATTTTCTTTTTAGAATTGCAACTCTCCTCAGATTCAGTGTTGTATATTTTTAATATTTTTTATAGAGAAGGGGGATGGGTGACCAGACTTACAAGGACCCTCTCTCAGTGGATCTGGAAATTACTGCCGAAAAGTTTCAGGCATAAAGCATACGCTATAAGTGACTATAGTTTCAGAATAACTTTTCCGGTATTTCGCTAGAAGTTTGAAATAAACTTCAATTCCTGAAATATCAGAAGAACACTTTTCGTTTTATAGTGTCCATATAATTGCAGGAAAAATTTATAATTCAAAATCAATATTCATCATGCTATATTTTTATATTCGGATTGATGTTTCAAGAGGAAATGGAATGAAATGTATCAGGGCCGTGACCAGACGATTGTTTCGGGGAGATCTTTACCAACACATTTCTCACGAAATCTATATGATGAATAAAATTTGATTTCATGTTCTACATTCGTTTGTTTCGTTTTTTTTTTTTTTTTTTTACAATATATGCTTAGGGAGCTTTAGCAAGATAAATAAAATAATAACATATCTTTCCAATGAAAGAAAAATTTCTGGTGCGTGCAAAGCATCTTCGCCCCAATTAAAAAGGTGTATTGTTGTGTATGAAATTATGTTCACAAAAACTACAATAAAGATAAATACTGCAGATAAATCAATAATATGTACTATCATTCAATTGTGATAATTTCATTTTTCAAATGAAATTGAAAAGTAAAGAAGAAAATTAAAAATAAAATAGAAATAATATTATTTTTAGCAAAAAAGCTCATTTAAAAGCATTTTTTGGAATAGTTTTGCAAATTTTCGGACGGGGTTTGAACCCATCTCTTAAATACGGCCCTGAAATGTATTGTGACAAAAAACAATGAGAATCACCAGATTCGTCTGTCAGGGCCACAAACGAAGATGTTTCCAGACACATTTAAGCACTTTAATGCTTTGAAGACCACAAAAACGCAAAGCACACCAATAATAAAAAAAAAGAGCTAAGTAACTGATATCTCTTCGTGTAAAGTACAGGGTTGAGCAAAGGAAGTGGGAGGGGGTAGCAGCCCTCACAGAGAGTCGACCCAGAGGCTGACCATATCCCCAAATGAGAGACCAACTTGCTACCGAGCGTCGGCAAGTGGTAACCTGGTGTGTAATTTAGGTTACTTTGATTGATTTTGATGACAAGTTAGGCCACGCCGACGACAAACATCAAAACAGCTTCTGAGCTCGGCCCTAAGCATTTCGTTTTTTTTATTACCTATCTTCTTTTTTCTGCTTCGGTTATTACTTCTTTTTTTTAAGTGGGTGGAGCTGGTAATGATGTGCTTATGTCTGATGTGTGATAAAAGCGCGCGACTAAGAGAGAACACAAGAATTTTCTGAAACATTTCTAAATTTTCATTTAAAAAATTAATTGTTTTGTTGAAGAATAAGCATCAAGTGACCCTCCAAATGCTCTAATGTACAAAATTTATATTTTAAAAATTAACAGAAGTATAAATTGTTTGTTTTTGCTTTAAACCGATACTGAAAAAAAATAATAATTTCTAATAAACAAATAAAAACAGCCTCAACTTTAGTAAAAAATGTTACTCGCCATTTCAAAATGGTATTTTTATATGTGAATTAAATTTTTCCAGGAAAAATTGATAAATATCATTGAAAATTACTCCTCTGGTCGAACATTTGTTTCTGTTTTAGAAGATGTGACTTCGATGACAGAACAACAATAGTCAAAACTAAAACAAGGATGGTACTGATACATCAACCATAAAACATCAATGTTTTGATGCATCGATTGTTTTTATATACACTCAGGCACATTGAAAATAGCGACCCAAGAAGAAATCCTCGGATTGATCAGCGACTGCGTCTATAGTGGTGCCAAGCCAGATCAATGTGGAATGTCACAGATTGGCAAAAAGTTGTGTTTAGTGATGAGTTTCGGTTTGTTTTAGGGACTGATGATAACCGTGTACAGGTGTGGAGGCGCCCAGGTGAGCGGTACGATTCCTCCCACACTGTTCTACGTCACACTGCCCGCACAGCTGGTGTAATGGTCTGGGGGGCCATATCCTATGATAGCCGGTCCAATCTAATTGTGATGCGTGGAAACTTAACCAGCCAACGTTTCGTTGATGATATTCTTCGACCCCATGTAGGACCTTTCCTAAATGGTCTCCCAAGAGCAATTTTCCAGCAAGATAATGCTCGTCCGCATACAGCAAGAGTTGCTCAAGACTTCCTACGTCATTTTCAGACTCTTCCATGGCCGGCCCGCTCCCCGACTTATTCCATATAGAGCATGTGTGGGATCAGCTAAAACGTCAGATGCCATCGTGTCACTCTGTGCGTGATTTGGAGTTGGCTGTTACAAATTTGTAGGCCCATCTGCCTCAGGACAACATCAGGCGTCTAATCAACTCAATGCCGGACCGCTTGGCGGCATGTATTGCAGCTAGAGGTGATCCAACGTGCTATTGAAGTTGCTCTGTATTTGTGTCCTTGCACACCCTGTATTCGTTTAATTGTCTTGATTTTGAGATCAAGTGAATCTCTCATCTGTATCATTATGTGTATTAAATTTCATTTCAATCCGATGCTTTCTTCTTGGGTCGCTATTTTCAATGTGCCTGAGTGTATATCTACATGTATACGTAGTGAGCTAACAAATTATTTTATGGGAGAAGTGAATTCGCATTACTATATATAAATAAATTTATGACTAATTTTTTGGAAGTTAATACAACTGTAATAATAGTAATAGAAAGTGCTAGTAACAACAGAGAATCATGAAAAATATATTATTTTTACATCAAGTAAAACAAAGAAAAGGGAATTTGATATTTAATTTAAAATACAAAACCTTTGAATACTAATACGAACGAATGAGAATAATTTCACAACACATTTTACCTTTTAATTATACATTCGAAAAATGTAAAAAAATAAATTATTAATGTAAATTTACGAGAAAAATTGGCAATATTTCTCAGTCTAGAGAAACTCAAACTAATCATAAGAAAATAAGGCTGTTTGGAGGAAATGGGTCACTGCAGTAAATGGGTCAACCCCAAAAAACTGAAATACGCATATGTCTTTTAGACTTTTTGACACTAATCATGTCACACTTCATCGAAGTGATTTGTATTTGCACATATTTGGGCTGATTTGTTTTTGCATATATTTGGGCTGATTTGTTTTTGCACATATTTGGGCTTCGTGGGACTTTTTTTTCTATAGGTTATAGAATTTATGGCACAAAAAATATTTTCCGAAAAATGATTTTTATTTTAACCCATTAATGCCTGACACTTTTTTCCCCCAAAGATATTTTGTATAATGGTTACAAACAGTGTTTAATTGACCAGGAAAAATAATTTTAAAAATATCATGTAAAAAATAGTTTTTTTATTAAAGGAAGAAAAATCGTGCTTAAAAGTTACGATAGCCCCCAGGGGGTACATAGTTGTTGGACTAAAATTTTTTTCTGCCTACAATATAATGTTTAAAAAGACATTTTATAAGAAGAAATAAAATCAACAATTAACATAAACTGGGAAGCTGGGAATAACTTTGAAACTTTTTTTCTTGAGTTTGTGAACGATATGATTTTTGATAAAGATCATATTAAAACTGCTACAGAACACACTTTACACTGGTTATGTGCTGCAATCTGTTAATAACGAATTGAAACAATACCAAGGTACTCATTGAACACTATTATTTGGTAGAAATGCTCATTTTGGAGAAAATCAGACCCTTTTTTGGACCGTCCCTAAAAAGGGACGCTAAGCATTAATGGGTTAATTCAAGCAACGTTTTTCTAAGAAGTGTTTCCGTGTTAGTTTAAATTCTCTTCTTATGCACATTGAACTTACATAGATAACTACCTGAAGCGCCTACTGTAACAGTAATTTTTCCACAAAATATTATTAATACGTGTATAAGCGGAGGAGTTTCACTTACCCCGGGCATTTTTCCTATGAAGGCTCGCTCATAATAGTGAATACTTTAAATTGAAAAATGAAAAGTAACTCTGATCAAGAAAATTCTATTCAATTTCAAGAAGTTCAAGATAATCACAAAGACCTGGAAGGAAGTGAGGGATCTGCTAAAAAAAACTGCAAAAGCTCTTAACTATATGTATTCGTGAAATCAAAGAAAACAATAAAGCTTTATGTTGCTTTAATTTTGGAAGTTGTTGCTGTAAATGATTAAAAAAAAAAAATACTGCTAAATTTTCAAGAAAGAAAAGAAGTGGCTACACTTTTTATTAGCCTGATGTAGATGATGTAATAATTATTACTGAGGATGAAGTGATAATGATTCTTCCTTAGCCAACTTTAAGATTTCCTTTTTTTTTTCAACTTATGCATTTACAAAATGTATTTTATACTAAAAATTACTTTGTCAAGCAAGACCCATACCCCTTTTTAAGATAAACTTGTGCTTTAAATTTAAATAAAAAGTGGGTGATCTACTTATCCCTTCGTATGGGGTAAGTCGGTAAGTAGACCACCTATCTTATTAAAAAAAAAAAAATTAAAGCATACATTATTAATGGGGGAGTTTCCTTCAGTCAAAAGTACTACTTTTTGTTACTGAAATTGATAGAATGATATAAAAAAATAACATGGCCCGGAAAATACTTTAATTTTCCTAACAGTTTATTTTTATTATTTTTTTAAGTACCCTACCTTGAAAACAGGGTGTGGTTTTTGTGACGTCAGTGGTGCACCTAACAGATTTTTTTCCAATAATAACACCATTTTGCTTGACTTGAGTTGTCCAATCGTAGGAATCGGTGACATCACGACCTTCGTCATCTCATACTACAACCAATTAAATTTCGCACTTACGTGCACCACTGACGTCATGCGCAGATGTTTTTTTTTTCGGAATTGCATCTACGCACCGGTTAAAATAATTCATAAAAAATACATAACTGTGTCAAAAAAAATAAAAAATGGTCAATTCCTATGTTTTGAAGCATGCTCTTTCAGAAAAAAATACTTTTGAAATTTCGGAAACTCCCCCATTAACAATTATTAGTTTTACTTCCTTTTTTTTTTCTCCTTTGACACGTTTTGTACTTGAACAATAAAATATCGACATAGGAGAAAAAAAATATTGATAGCAAAACATTGATGCTGTAATAAACTATCGACCCTAATTCATCAATAATAAAGACATCGCTACTTCAAGAAATCTATAGGATATATACACTGCTGGACATTGAAAATGCAACACCAAGAAGGAGTGGTCAGAAATTGATGAAATTTGGTAAGAAGACAGAGACAGCATGGAACAATAAGTGATATTTATTTCAAAATAAATAAGCAAAATTTAGAGCGAGGACGGCGTCGGCTCAGTAAGAAGTAGGACCACCGCGGACAGCGATGCACGAAGAAACACGTCTAGGCATGGAGTCAATAAGCCTGCGGATGGTGTCCTGAGGGATGGCACTCCATTCCCTTTCAACCATTTGCCACAGTTCGTCCTCTGAACGAGGCAGTGGCAGGTTCTGCAAACGGCGTCCAATCACGTCCCATAGATGTTCGATTGGTGACAAGTCAGGAGAGTATGGTGGCCAGGAAAGCATCTGTACACCTCGTAGAGCATGTTGGCTGATTCGAGCACTGTGAGGCCGGGCGTTATCCTGTTGAAAAATTTGGCAAACCCTGAAGGTAGAGGATTGCCACCGGCCGCAGTACATTATCTACATATTGTTGGGCCGTCATAGTGCCCCGAATACGAACTAGAGGTGATACGGAATCGTATGCAATAGCGCCCCAAACCATTATGCCACGTTGTCGCCCTGTGGGGCGTTCCACAGTTACTGCCGGATTCGATCTTTCTCCACATCGACGCCACACACGTATGCGATGACTATCGCTGGACAAACAGAAGCGGGATTCATCTGAGAACACTACGGTTTGCCATTCTGCCATCCACGTCGCTCTGGTACGGCACCATTCCAAAATTTGGAGTCTGTGCTGTGAGGTCAATGGCAGTCTTCTTAGCGGGCGCCGTGATTGCAGGCCACGTGCAACCAGTCGACGGAAAATGGTTCTGGTCGACACAGGAACATCCAGGGTACCTTGCACGTGTTGCAGAATCGACGTACAAGTGACTTTCGAGTCCGCCACAGCTTGTCGGTGAATCCGTCGATCCAAGCGGTCTGACGTCACTCTGGCTGCACCTGCACCCCTCAATGTGGCTACATTTCCTCTTTCCAACCATCTCCGACACAGCCGATGCACAGTGCTTGCATCTATGTGGGTATCAGCTGCAATTTGACGTATGGACCAACCTCCCCTTCTCAGTCCGATCACCATACCCCTTGTAAAGTCGTCTATATGCTGGAAGTGTCTTCGTTGAGGACGGCGTGGCATTTCCTCCTATCACACGTATCCTTCGAGAAAAAAACCAAATTTCTCCGATAATTAGTCTGGCAGAAAAACCAACATGAACATAGCCCACTTTTCAACTTCATTCTCTTATATCTTACTTCACGTGCATCGGAGAGCTGCGCATTTCATATCATTTGCATAACTCAGTGACGTGCGTCGACGGTAAAACTTGCATGAATTTCTGACCACTCCTTCTTGGTGTTGCATTTTCAATGTCGAGCAGTGTATGTATCGAAAGCATCGATATCGATGTCGCTTCCGTAATTCACACTAATATCTTATACCTTGTTCTTTCTTTGTCGTTAATGCTAAAAAGAAATGTTAGTTTTTTTTCTCATAAACATTTCAACAAAAATAAGCTCTATTATTGAAAAATACCAAGAATGCTCTGTTGAGCTTCCACTTTTAAACGTGAAACGGTATAGAAAATTAAGTTTAATCGCCTGTGGTTAGTTAGAAACGCTACTTTGAAATAAATAAGCATATTAATAAAATTACTTTTTAAACTTGTTTAAATGTTGGCATTGGTGAAATACAAAATTAAAACCATCGTTAGGGTTGGTCATCAAGCAATAGAATGTAAATCGAAACTCCCAAGCCTTTTAACAGTTTTTTCCTCGAGGTTCCTTTTTATGCTCAAAATAGCCGCTAAAGTTTTAAGAAGATACAAGCTGTACAGTTTGCTTCTCCTAATTTCGTTCTATACATATTGGCAAAATATTTTCTAGTTATTGATAACAGTACCGAATTTTAGTTATACATGTTGTGACACTAAGGTGTGTTTTACGCACAAAATCGACTAAATATAGCTCTTATCCAAAGTCAAAGCTCAAGTTTGAATATCGATAATATCATTGAAAAGAAAACAACAAGAATGCCAAATCATGCATAACACCCTAATCTTCTCAGCTTTTCCGACTTTTTACATCTCTAGTGTCTTTTTATTCCCAAAATGATCTCTCTGGACGTTAACTACCCCCAAGAAGAAGCCATAAACTCGTCGCATGAACTCGAGTTTGTATACTCTCATCAATATTTCCCAAGACATTAATTGTGGTGATGGTGACAAAGTTCACCGCATTGATTTTTCCAAGTTCCAGCATCATTTGCTCCTGTTGTATCACACCCGCAGTTTTTGTAGAGCACTAAATGCTTTTAGTCACTAAGTGGGTCCTTAAAAAGTAAGAGTTATATTTTTCCACTTTTTTTTAGCCCTTGTGTCTTTTCATTCCTAATACGATCCCCCTAGACTTTACTCCTTAGAAGAAGCCATAAACTCGTCGCAATCCATGCCAGTATTCCAAGTTTTGTATACCATCATCAATATTTTCCAAGACATTAATTGTGGTGACAAATTTCACCGCGTTGACCTTTCCAACCTCATTTGACCCTGTTGTATCACACCCGCAGTGTTTATAGCGCACTAAACGCTCTTAGTCAATAAGTCCTTAAAAAGTAAGAGCTATATTTTCCCACTTTTTCCAGCAATTGTGTCTTTTCATTCTTTATTACGATCCCCCTAGACCTTAATTACACCCTAGAAGAAGCCATAAACTCATCGCAGTCCACGGCAGTATTCCAAGTTTGTAGACCATCATCAATATTTTCCCAAGACATTAATTGTGGTGACAAATTTCACCGCGATGACCTTTCCAACCTCATTTGCTCCCGTTGTATCACACCCGCAGTGTTTGTAGCTCACTAAACGCTCTCAGTCGCTAAGTAGGCCCTTAAAAAGTAAGAGTTATTAATAGAAATAAGGTCAAGGGTCGAATAGAGGGGGCCCGGCCAGGTAGCAGCGCCTAAAGGCCCGGAAGGAAACCTAGCGTGAGCCGACAATTTTTCTTTTGTTTTTCCACTTTTTTTTCCAGCCATCACGAATGATCGCCCCGGGCCTGCAACGGTTTGCACCCGACACGCGCCTCTGTGGAAGTCGGGAGACCGTTGTTTTAGAACAGTTATTTCAAGGCGAAAAAGATGCGGTCATGGCCATTAACCTGAGATCCGACCTGCTCGCTCCGGTTAGTACACGAAACCGAAGGGTTAACAGTCTTGGCTTGTTGTCGAGTGACGGACCATTGATTCCTCGACGACAGGACGATTTTGTGGCAGCACAGATTTGCGGGTTAAGCCACTGGGAATATGTGTGTCAGCAGAGAATTTGGGCTTTAAATGCTATTTGCACACTTCTCGTTGCAGTCTATCCTTGAACAATGTTTTTTTTTTCCTTTCTGGAGGAAAGCTAGAGACTACGCACACGTTATCAATATTGTAGATTGTTTATTTATATAGTGCAGAATTTATCACGTGCACAAACACAGCAGGCTATATGCGCGTGTTTTTGAAGAATCCAATATTTTCAAAATATTTTCTCAGTTTCACAGTTAATTTAAAATAAGCTTTTAATTAATACACAATTAACGTCAAATTAAATATATACTATGGCGTTACTGTCTTTTATATTTTTGTTCTTGATTCACACACGTGTCATTTACAGAAAGACTTTTTTGCCTCAAACTTTTGCTTTCAGTTATGGACATTACATTCCTTATATTGTCAACGTCAAAGTTCATGCAATTTAATTCGCATCAATAATTAATTTAATTTGTTTTTTTTCCCTTCGTGTCTTTATTATTATTATTATTATTATTATTATTATTATTATTCAGTAGTCTTAATTTAGTAATCTTTCGAAGTGAGACTGATTTTGTTTCAGCATAAAATAAATAGTAATTAAGCTTATTTAAAATGAAAATAAAAATAAATAATTAAACCATTTTCTTATAGTTCTTAGGCAAGTCCGTTAATAACCAGAATCTTAAATCTACATGTAATTATAAATGACTTTTTGTTTTTTCCTTACATTAATCTTAGAAAAGATGTGAAAAGTAGATGAAGTGAGCTTTTTGCTCTATTTTACAGTCCTAGGTTAACTAAAGAAAATGAAACGTACTGATCCTTTCTACTATCTTGAAACTAGACAATAAGATCAAACATAATTCTTTTTAGGTTTTTTGTACTAAAATACTTTAGTAATTATTATGTCATTTTTATCTGAACGACGTACTCAACGCTGAAAATATAACTAGAATAAAGCACGAATGATATAAAAACGGAATATATTTTACGAATCAGTTTGTTTCTAACGTAACGATGAATAAGAAATAAAATAAATACTTTTAACTTGGATGCTGTTAGTAAATAGTGTAAAGAAGATATACAATTTCGTAATCTATCGCGAGAAGAGCTAACGGGATAAAAAGAGGAAGCACCGAATTTGTTCGACAAATGAATCAACAATTTTTCCACTAACAAAAGTGGATGAACTTATTTAAAAAATTCTAAATAAGTCTGTCCTGAATATTATTCATTCCTTTAAAAAAATATACTACTTTGAAATTTTCTTTTTCATTGCACACGATTTTTTAAAATAATTATAACTGGAAGAGACGAAAAAAACTTCCAATATTCTGCAAATTTCGGTAAAAATAACGACACGTTAAACCAGGTGGGAAAAAATTAACAAAATCCGATACTCAAAGCATCTGGGAAAAGAAGGTATAAGGGAAAACTTAGCCCAGATACGTTGGAGGAAAGAATAAACAGGTTAAAGATTTTTTTTTTCTTTTCAAAAAAAGTGCTTCATAACTCTGTACCTCAGAACCAGACTAACGTAAGTCCACTTTCGTCATTTTTCAGTAGCGGGGAAAAACGATGTATTCGACAATCGTTTTTCCCCTCTACCGAAAAATGACGAAAGTGGACTTACGTTAGTCTGGTTCTGAGGTACAAAACTAAGACAAAGAGAGAGAGAGACAGAGAGAGAACCCAGTGATGAAGAATATCAAGAAAAGGATTAAATCGAATTTCATCAGCTAAAACATTAGTGGACGGCAACTACAGATTCAGAGAGAGAAAAACTAGGTTTTTCAATTTAACCATTTTCCGAATTTCAAGAGCGGTACACCTAGATCAAGATGAAAGTTTCACGTAGAAGATAACTTTATTAAAACTAGTGTGACACCATGAAAAATAAAGGCGAGTAATCAAAAGGAAGACATGAAACTCTCACAAAAGACTCTTCTCTCCAAAAGCTCTATTGTCAAAGATAGTTCAGCACATTGGATTTTTAACGGATAAAATTTTTTACTGGATACACTATTCAGAATGTTTGTGGTTCTTATAGCAACTTCTTATAAACATTGTGGTAATGTATTTTTAAAATATATTCTCTTGCTCAATTTGTTACTAGAAGAGTATTTTGTTTCTTCAACACCTTGTTGAACTTTTCAGTAAACTTTGAATGCAGCAAGTCATAATGCATAAATGCAGTTTAACCCTTTCTTGAATTCTTAGGATTGTAGCACGGGAACTGGCCAAGAGTGCCGGTGAAGACTGGCTCACAACACAGTAGTGACAACAGACTAAGAGCTGTTTTTATTCTGCACAAAATAAGCAACATTACGGCATTTTTTTAGTAGAAAAAATTTCATTGACTGCACTGCAAAAAATAAATTACTGTTTTTACAGTATAATACTGGCAACAGAGGTTCCAGTTTAAAACTGTAAATATAGCAATTTTACAATTTACTACCACAAAATTAGCTGTATTATACTGTAAAAACAACAGTAATACTTACAACAGAGGTTCCAGTTTAAAACTGTAAAATGCACAGTAATAAACTGTAAAATTAGCAATTTTACAGTTTATAACTGAAAATTAGCAATTTAACAGTTACTTACTGAAAATGAGTAATTTTTTAGTTTATTAATGTAATATTAGCAATTCTACAGTTTATTACTGTAAAATAAGCAATTTTGACAGTTGATTACCATAAAATTAGCTGTATTATACAGTAAAAACAACATCTATTTTTTACAGTGTGTGACAAATTTCAATAAATTGTCTACCAAAATGTCAGTTTTGAAACGGTTACTTCACGGTTACTTTCCAGGTACAAGACCATACACCTGTGAGTGCAACTCCCAACCGCTGGAAAAAATAACGAGATTTTTTCCCAAGACCTCTCGGATATTCGTTACACCAACGAGACGTTATTACAATAGCCGTGTTTTAATGATCAAAAGTTTTTCAGACAATACATACTCCCTCGACTTCCTACACCACAGTAGAAGAGGGAGATGCCATTGCATTTCCGACGTCGGAGGAAAGTGGGGGGTGTGCTTGCTTTTCGAACGTGAGGAGGTCGCGTGAGTGGAGCCGGGGTTTCCGTTACCACTCACCACCTGTCGCCGATCGCCCCGCGCAGGTGGTCTGCGGACGGTAGCGCCGTTACGTGCCGACGATACCCTTTCGCCTCGTGCCAAACAGCATAGCTATACACTGAAATATCCTCCGATGTATGTCAGAGGAGTAAAGTAGTCAGGATTCACTTTCTATTTTTTGTGGGCTTTCTTGAAATACACGGTCGGGTCTTCATAGGACAGAGTCACACAGTCCACACTGTTAAAACTACAGGTTGCATAAGGTACCTTTAAGGGTGAAACGTTGTAGCATCAGCGGCACCCCCTGAGTAGTGCCACTCGACTCCCTATGGTACCCTTGAAGATGCTATTTGGCTCCATGTGAAACCGTATGGGTGTCTTACGGTACCCCATGTGTAACCCATGGCACCCTAAGGAGCCAAATGGTACCTTCAAGGGTGCCATAAAGAGTCAAGTTTAACCCGTCAAGGGGCACCCTTAATACTGTATCATCAGCACCCTTACAGGTGCTGGTGCTACAACATTTCACCCTTAAAGGTGCTCGTTAGGGTGGGGCGAAAAATAAAAAGTTTTTCAGATCAACTTCTAATAGTTGCCAAAAGTTGTATTTGGTGATAGTTAGCTTTTGTGCAAAATTCGAGAAAAATCGGTTAATATCTTCAGGGGACGCTGCGATCGCAAAGTTTTACCATAGCTTTGTTATGGATTTTATGGTTAAAATATCAAAAAGAATGCCTTTAGCTAGTCTCTTTGCGTTTTTTTACTCATAAGATATATTCATGCATTCAAAGCATATGAAATAACTCACAAAAAATATTTTATATGATATATTTATATTTCAAGCATTTAAAAAGAAAAAAAAAACGTGAAAAAAAGTGATATTTTTGAAATATAAATATATCATATAAAATAATGTTTGTGAGTCATTTCATATGCTTTCAATGCATGAAAACATCTTTTGAGTAAAAAAAACGCAAAGAGACTAGCTAAAGGCATTCTTTTCGATATTTTAACCATAAAATCCATAACAAAGCTATGGTAAAACTTTGCGATCGCAGCGCCCCCTGAAGATATTAACCGATTTTTCTCAAATTTTGCACAAAAGCTAACTATCACCAAAGACAACTTTTGGCAACTATTAGAAGTTGATCTGAAAAACTTTTTATTTTTCGCCCCACCCTAGTGCTCGTGCTATAACATTTCACCCTTAAAGGTGCTGGTGCTACAACATTTCACCTTTAAAGGTGCTGGTGCTACAACATTTCACCCTTAAAGGTGCTGGTGCTACAACATTTCACCCTTAAAGGTGCCTTGTGCCACTTGTAGTTCTAACAGTGCAGGGTCTCCCGTACCTACCACCACACGTGGTTTAACAAGTTGGATGGGGCCCTGAAGAGAGCTCTGTTTTTTGATACAGACTAGGCGCCAAGCAATCTCTGATCTAGCACCCCCAGAAGTATTGATTTAGAATGGCAACGGGGAGGACTTGGTGATTGCGAAAACCTTTAACGTGCCCGGTCACAATTAGTAAATACAAAGGATCTTCAACCGGCTGGCATCGAGCTCAAGACCCTCTTGTTACGAGTTCGACACCTTCGTAGAGCTAGGTCACAAGGCACAGGGCCTGATTTTCCAATGAGCTCATCAAGCCCTACTTAGGGACCCTTAAAAACTACTAACCAATATTTTCAAGGACAATGAGGGGATTGTTTGCTTAATGAACTCGGCGACATTGTCAAAAAAATTTAACTTATAACTCAAATTAATTTCCATTATCGTTTTAGTTCTGGCTCATGTAAACTAGTTCTCAAGAGGTTTAGGGAAATGAAGATTGACTGCCAACAGTTTACACCCTGTACTGCAGCCTAGAGCCATGCATAACATTATGTAGTGAGAAAAAGCTATAAGATTGTAGCTCTGCTTTGCTTTCTTCTATTGCCCAATTCAAGAGAATTAGATTCATTTAGCAATTCATTGCATTTACATCATCGTTATGTTTGGAATGCTTGCTTTCTCATTTTCCACCTTCTTTTCACCCATGGATCTCGAATTTCTAAATCGGTCCGATTAATCGGCAGAAAATGTATTTTTCAAATATTATTCTTTACCTTCACTAAGAAACTATGATGAATAATTTTATTAACAGTAATAATAACCCTCACAGTTGATATTAAGTTTTTTTTTTTTTTTTTAAATTAAGCCTCCTACTTTGAATAGATATACAAACACATAGACAATGTTGCTACACATTTTTCATGTGGCGATAGTTTTCTCCTTAGCACAGTGCTTTTAGATAACCTCTAATTTTCAAGGAATCTAAGTATTGAATTAAATTGTTACTAATTATTAAAAATATGGATTGAAAGTACTCCTAAATTGGAGTGCTCACTAGACTCCCCCTTCCCCGTTTTTTTCTGATTTTTTATGTCCAATTAACATAACTAACAATGTATTAATAATATTATTGACAATAATATGAAAATTGGTTCTAAGAAATTTGATAAAATATTGAAATTATTTTGTGAAAACTAGGAAAATGGAAAAAAAACCTTCTCTCAGAAATAAATTACTTATTATTTCTAAACTTGGAATTGTATAAAAGAGAAAAATCAGTGATGGTAAAATTAGTAGTAGGAAAACAATAAAAATTATCATTAATCGGCCCAGCCGATTATCAACAGCCGATTAATCGGTAATCGGTAATCGGCCAATTTGCTTATTGGTGCATCCCTAGTACAAATCCAAATAATATAGGACAAGCTCATTTATTTTTGGGTTGAAAGAGCAGAAATTCTGACATTGGTATTACGTCAACAAACGTTTGAGCAAAATTTTAACGAATGCAACAGCCAGATGCTTCCCCCATTACATGCCAGCTTATCAGAGACAGACTATACATTCATGGGTAGAAAGCACACTGATGCTTTCTTTTTTTGCAATCAAGTTCATGTATCGTACGATTGTTAATGTCAGGTCATTTACTCACTATAATATTGAATGAATTAAGAACTAAATATACGTAACATAAGCAATTAATTTATCTGTCTAACCCGCTTAATGGAATAGCCGTTTTCCCACGAAAAAATATTCTAATAAGCGGGATATTCCATTATCCGTGGTTAAAATAATGCATTACTGCGATTTGTACATTGAAAATGTAATATTTTAAGCAGGATATTATTTTAACCGATATTCTAATAAGCGGGCTCGACTGTATTTAATTTCAAAATTCTTAAATTTGAAGATCTATTTCCCTCCCTTGTTTTAGTTTTAGGAATCTGTGAAAGGTCAATAGAACATTTTTCTCTTTAATTCGAACATTTTTGAAGCAGTAAAAGAATACCCTTGAAGAGTTCGATTCTACAAATGAAATTTTTTTTTAAGGTCTGACTGAACGAATATAAAAGCTTTTATATTCGTTCGTTATATTATCGTTATATATATTCGTTCGTTTTATATTCGTTATAAAAGCCAATATAGACGTTAAAAGGTTATTTTCCCACTTTAGAAATGATATTAAATAAAAAAAGGGTAATATCAAACTGAAAAACCTTAAAAAGTAATATTGTGATTTATTGCATTGAAAATAAAATAATGAATGTGTATATTATTTTCTGTGTTAAACAATTGTATAGCTTTAATAGTAAAATGCAAAAGTGAAAAAGTTAATCATCTCTTAAGCAGAGATGATAACTTTCCCTACTTTAATTTAAAATAAATATATTACTGCGTATTTTAATTTTTTAGTACATATTTTAGGTACTTTTAGTGAACATTTAATGATTTTAAGCACACATAATCCGAGCCCTACTTATGCTCATCAAAATGCATCAATTCAGGTGCATCGAATTTTTCTTTATTTTCACCTTACGTTTTGCACGCCAAATATTATCCGCCCTTTTCACCTTCTGCCTCTCAGTTAGAATCAGCATGACAAAAAGACCGAACCACAAACTCATCGGAGTTTTCTTTTTTCTTCAATATCTTTTCCTTTTTTTTATTTTTTTCTCTACATGCTCATCCAAGTATAAACAACTTGCCTGATCGTACTACGACATCAATCTTTTATTTCCATAGAATGAGGCTTTACTTACAGAAAATCTAAACATTCCTGTTTTTTTTTTATCTCTCTCTCTCTCTCCTCTCTCTTTTTTAAATTTTTATTTGGTGCAAGCACCAGATAAACATTTTAGCACAGGGATTTCAAACCTGTGAGTTGCGACCCCAAAAAGGGGTCGCAGAGCATTTCTTATAGGGTCGTTACATTATTCCTACTTTTGAAATATATAATAACTAGCAGTACTCGCACGGCGATGCCCGTGCAATAAATGTAAATGAAGTTAACTGAATAAATTTAAATTCTCTCCAACCCTCTGAAGTAAAATTATATAAAAATTCAAATGTACTCCATGACCTTATAAATTCCTCTAAAAGTCCTGTTAATGCTCAAAACGATTCGCCAAATAAATCAAACAGACATTATGCTAAGTAAGTAACAAGAGATATTAATTACTCAAATGTAGTCAATTTTCAAGGCTTAACTCTATACGCAAATTTAAATCACTATGTAACTTCAGGGACGAAACAGCAGTTTGTCTGGAAAATGGGACCCAGTGTTTCAGTTTTGCATATAGAGTTAAGTCTTGAAAATTGACTAAATTTGAGTAGTTAATATCTCTCGTTCTAATTAACGGAGAGAAATATGCGGAAACTTTTCTTTTTCAGAAAAAAAAACCCTTCCAGCGATGTATAATGTTGGGGGTGGGGGAAGATTCCCCTCAATTGTGCAGGATACACCAAAAAGGAGACTAATTAATTAATTTAAAAATAACTAATTCGACATTTAGAATTCGGCGTTCGAGGTGCAGATTATGGGGATACGTTCGAATTTTGTGACAAGTTTCAGGTCTGTGAGTGCTGAGGTGGCTTCCAGCCATCAGTTACAAACAAACAGAGCCCGTTATCTTTAAATATTTAAGATGCACAATTCTATAAAATAGTAGCGTATAGGAAAATAAATAGCATCATAAAGTCATCTTTCCTACTACCAGTGTTTAGGTTAACTTTATCCCATCTCTACACTCTTAAAAGTGTGCCGCTTATATGTAAGGCACAAGAGAATTGTGCCTTATATTACTTACATATCAGAGGCACAAAGCGTTAGGTGCCGTTGATACATACAAAGCACAACGAGATGAACGGCACGGACAGGAAGCAAAACTTTTTAAAGGCACACTGAATCGGCCGTGCCTTTTAAATTCCCACTTCGCAAGTTTTAGGCGGCACATCGTCTATTCACGCTTTGGGTTTGAGGTTATAGCTGATCACGTGGCCCGTATGTTTATTTTCAATGCTGGAGATGGCGGAAAGTTCGTTATCGCAAAAATTCAGGATTAAATGTATTCTTTCGTCGTTTTCAAGCAATATTATTAGTTTGAGAGAAATAATTTTATGTATTGCATTGTTGTTTGATGCGGATGTAAGAATAGGGAACGAAAATCAAGTTGTAGTGTAGAAATTTGATCGTTCCATGCCTTTCCTTTGCAAGATTCATCGTTTGAAGCAACGGCAAATGAAAAGTCAGTCGGGTGCATTTTGTGCAGAATAAGCATATTATGGTTTGCTCTGAACACTTACTATCAGAAGAAGATTTTATTTATCTGTCCATCCATTGTGCATTATTGATTGCCGAGGCATAAACTGCTGTTTCAAACGTCTTCTTATGGAAACATCGATAACAAAATGGGCAGCAAAAGAGTGTGTTAGTGTATTTTTAAAATCTACATACTCCTTTGCTGATCTTTTTTGTGCTGTATGTTGACATTTTGTGCTACGACAGGTATGTAAAATAGCTCGTCCAATTTATTTCTATTATGATTTATCAGCGTTATTTTAATTAAAATCTTAGTCTCATTTGCCATAATGGTTTAATATGTTAGATATTTGATACTGTTTGTTGTTCCGTCAAAAAGCTCCATTGACAAAAGAAGTAATTATTTTTTAGTTGCATGGGCTTTATTATGATAAATATTGTCTCACAAGATTCGGTTGACTTTAAATTTATTGTACTACTTTTTAAAATATAGTAGGATTTTTTAAAAAATAATAAGTTATGATTTAGCATTTTTTTTTAAAAGTTAAAAATTAATTTTAACCCAATTTGATAATATTTCGTAGTACTTCATCATGATAAAGTATAAATTCCAGTGCCGTATTTACGTATGGGCTTAGTGGGCTATAGCCCAGGGCGGCACGATTGGGGGGGGGGGCGGCACTTTTTCTATGCAAAGTAAAGACCCTTTTTTTTAGACAGCAGGGCTGATCGGCAGCGAGAATTACATCAGTTAATTGAATTAAATACTGTTCTTTATTTAATAACGCTGGAATGCTGGTGGAATTTTTCATACAAAAGTATTAAACCGCAGGGGAAAAAAAAGAAAAGAAGATAAGACAGGAATAAGACTAGAAAGATGAGAAAAAAAGACTGCAAGACAGAAAAAAATTGTTCGTTAAAACCGGGTCTTGCTCGTTAAAACGAATTCTGTTAGACTTAACATTGATCCAACAAAATATTCTCGTTTCCCTCGTTGTTGATTTATAATAATGTAAGAGCAGATTTGTAGTAGTAAAAGTTGAAATTCCCAAAAGACGAATTTTTACTAATTGGCTGATTGTTAACAACCAACCAATTTCATGTTTAACTAGCTGTGTGGCCGGGATTTGCACGGTTTACCTTGAAAATACATTTTATGTCAAGTAAATAAAAAAGTTTTTTTTTTTTTAACAACTTTGAAATTCAACACCTCAAGGGGGGGGGGCGGCCAGTTTCAAAAGCCCAGGGCGGCCTCACGTCAAATAAGCATCTGATAAATTCTCACAAGATTCAGTTGAATATAAATTTGTTGAACTTGTTATCTTTTAATGAGATTTTATTACACAAAAATACAACTTTTAGTGAAATTTTTTCGTCAAACATTTTTTCTTTAGCAGGCCGAGTACTCAGTGATCAATTTAAATCATTTTTTGGATCTGTATGACATGTTCGTAGTTATAAAAAACTGTTATGATGTTTTTGAATTGTAACAGAAGTTTAAATGTGTTTAGACGTGATTTAAGGAATCTTGCAATTTTTATCGAGATTGCATGGAATGATCGGTTATTATCCTGTACGTAATAACTAAATTTGAAACTACAGCATTATAAAACATCAAGTGTTTGTTCTCCCTAAAAAGATACTATTTTGCATAAAAGGTTAAAATCACTCTATATTTTATAGCATTTCCATTTATTACATTTAATAAATGTTATACTAAAGCAACTAAAACTAAAAATAGTTTAAATACCTTGTTTTGTTCCTATTCTCAATATTGTCTTTCAAAAAGTTACCTTTTAATTAAAATTGAATAAATTCAATCATGTAATACTACCTTTGTTTCAGGATCAAACTGACAATTTGTTATGAAGTACTTTTTTTTGCTATGTCGTACAATGGCAAAAACTGAAGCTTAATAGCATTTTTTTTAACCGACTTCAACAAAGGAGGAGGTTATACAATTCGTCGGAGAAATTTTTTTTTTTTTTTTTTGTATGTTATAAGATTACTCGAAGATGCCTGGACCGATTTCAAAAATTCTTTTTTTGTTAGAAAGGTCTTTCTTTCCGATTGGTCCCATCCTCTCGTGGTCCGGGTTCGATAACGGGAACATGCAGAAATCTTTCGAAAAAGAAATTGGGATCACAGTAATCGTAATAATGACCATTTTGAACGCCAGGCTTCTCGGGATTGCATAATGAAATTCATTTCTATGGTCTTTTTGAAAATTTTAAACCGAGTATCTTTCTATGTCCTGCTTTTTTCTCCTGAACTCCAACGAACTGAAAGTCGTACCAGGTACTAATTGATTCGTAATATTTCAGGTTTTATTAGTCTTAATCTTAATTTACATAAGGTTTGATAAAGGAATTCTGAAGAAAGTGAGGAAAATCTCCAAATTTTTACTCAAATTTCAAGCGATTTGTCCTAAATGATTAAATATGAAATTCATTGTTACAAAACGTGATTGATATGAAACAGTTATTATAATGATAATGAAAATTTTTAATGAAGGCTTAACTGAAGCAAACAGCGGGCCACGTACGTAATACGTCGTAAAATTTTATGAACTGCGAGAATCTAGTGTTGTTTTGAAATATGAATTAGTTGAAAAGCCGTTAATATTTAGCCTTTGATTTAACTAGTACACAAATAAATACCAGAGAATAACAAGGATTATTTTTTAGTGTCAATCGTTTAAAATTTTAGACGCGTTGATACTTTCTTTCATTTTTTTTCTTTACATAGTTTATTTTATGAAGCATTTACTTAAGAAAATTAGGTAAAGCTTTGCAATGGAAACATTACCTACATTTACACTAAAAAGAAAAAAATAAAAATATTTTTGAAAAAAAAAATTGAACCGACTTCGGAACTTCACTCGGCAGGTGCTCTAAAAAGTAAAAAATAATTTTATTCTTTGAACACCATCGACACTACATTTAAACATAAGTTTTGAAGTCGGTGCAAAAACTATAGGTGAAATGATGTTTAACTACATTTTGCCAACATTTTTCAGAGAAACCATTGAAAATTAAGAGCTGAATATTTGTACCATTACATAAATGTGTGGTTGTCAATGTAGTGTATGCGGATGCGATTAAAGAACCTGGATTCATTGCAATTTATATACAGGGTGTCCACTCCAATCGTGGACCAATAGCTAATTTCTAAACCGTTAGAGATAAGCATATAGTTTATTTAGGAAAAAATCTCCAAATTACGAAAGGAATTTTGGGTCTATTCAATGTTTTTCAAAAAATCAAATTTTGAAAGAGTTACGAAATTTAAATTTTTATACAGCCCCCCAGTCCTATCAATCATATTTAGTAAAACATTCTTGACACTGTAACGTTTAAAACTAAAAAAAAATCACTCTTCTACCATAAAAATTGACCGAGTTATGACGTTTTGAAAAATCAAGATTTTGAATGATTTCGCACACGGTCCATTAAGCAATCTCTCGATGACGTCATGAAGCAATGCAAAATCTTGATTTTTCAAAACGTCATAACTCGGTCAATTTTTGTGGTAGAACAGTGTTTTTTTTTTAGTTTTAAACGTTACAGTGTCAAGAATGTTTTACTAAATATGAATGATAGGACTGGGGGGCTGTATAAAAATTTAAATTTCGTAACTCTTTCAAAATTTGATTTTTTGAAAAACATTGAATAGACCCAAAATTCCTTTCGTAATTTGGAGATTTTTTTCTAAATAAACTATATGTTTATCTCTAACGGTTTAGAAATTAGCTATTGGTCCACGATTGGAGTGGACACCCTGTATATAGTTAAATTATAGTTTCGTATGATTCTATATAGTCAGTGGCGTACCGACGGGGGGGCGGAGGGGGCGGTCCGCCCCAGGCCCCGCGTTGGCATAGGCCCCCAACATTTCGTTTTTATTGAAAAAAAATTTTTTTTGATTATTTCCCCCATCAGACCTGTTTGGATTCATTAACAGTTTGTCCATTTACGTTATTAATTTTATTAAGAATGTTTTATCGTTAACGGACTAGCTGCCAAGCGTAGATGGGGGGGGGGGGAGGGGTCTCATGGTTGCCTGTTGACGCTTTTGAAAGAGGCCCCAAATTTGTTTATTTGAGCATTTTGAGCTCTTTTGGCTGATAAAACTTTTAAAAAGTAAAATGCATGTATACGGCTTGTGTACTGAATAGGCCAACTAGGCAGTGGCCTAAAGCCCCCGCTCTTTAGAGGCCCTAAATGAGCAAAAATGTTTCAGTTCTAGTACATAATTTAAGGAAAAGAAGAAAGATTATGATTCCCTCGTATATATTTTTCTTCTCCTTCTACTCACATGTGCTTTAAGGTTGTGAGATGCTTTGGGCTTCAACAATAAATATTTTGAGTGAGTGATTGATCGCTGCAGTACCTTGTAGTCGGCCCTCCTGATTCCGTGTGAATGTTTGTGCTTTTAAGGTTGACTACAGAGAGCCCCAAAAGTGCTTGGTCTATGACCCCAAAATATCTTAATCGAGCCCTGTTATCAAAAATGCTTTTTTAAAATAAAAATAATTAACTTTTTTAGCTCGTTTTTCAGGTTCATGAAATCCACATCTCACGCATTTTCATAGTTTAATTATGGTGTGGATAATTGGAACTTTACCCCTTACCTGGATCACCCCAAAGTATAAGAGCATCCGAATTTTCAATTCCTACCACATGGTTTTAGGTACCTCTCTTTCTTACTGAATTTTTAAGTTATTAATTAAGCTCATTTTTTTTAAATATTGATTTAGTTAAAGAGAAGCAAGAGCAGTGATATTCACAAACTACTACTGTCGTCATAATTAAGAGGCCTTAAATCCAAATTTTGCTGCAATTCATTTATAAAGATTTTTTGTTGTTTGCTCAAAGATATAGTTGTCAAAGAAATTTTTAAATTTGTTCCAGCTGTGCTCTACTTATAAGCTCAAAATTTCTAAAGAATATAACAGCATGTATGAAGGTTAAAAATTTATGTCTTCTAGTTTTTCCCAACTTATTTTTTTTCTTGGAGATAAGGCTTTCTTTCATTATAAAGGCAGATTATGGCTTAAGTCCTTTTTCAGTAACGCACTTATACCATAAAGTTTTCCTATGTCCCTCTCTCAAACTGCAACAAAGCTGGTTTGGGGTCTCCGTTCTATCTTTGCTGCGAGTTCCTAAGTGTCATAATCGGGAGCTGGAGCTGGTGTGATCAATGTGGAACATTAGTTTTCTACAGTAGATCGCCCAAAATCTTTTAGTTGATTTGTGAGTGATTGTGCACATTCAAGAAAATTAAATTTATAAATGCTTTCTATAAAGATTTAAAAGTCAGTTGGTGTTGGCATATCATTATAAGGGTGAGGAAATGGAGAACAAATTGATAAAGATATAATTAATTAAAAAATCATCGTTTTTGTCTTTTTTTGTTGCATAAAACGAAGCAACATAATAAAACAAAGGATGATGAAAATTGTATTCGCGTGGTTAGAAATTACAGCTTTTCCGATTTGAAACATTGGGTATATGTGTGTCCAATTTCTTTTTCAAGTGTAAATTTACCCAGTGTTAATGTACCCTCACAAAATAACTTGTAGTTTTGAATTACACTGTCGAAGTTTTATGAATTTGTTACCATTAATAAGTATAAAAAGCGTATCTTTAACCTATACATTCGCCTCTGTTTGAAAATATAAAGCCAAAATTGTCGGCGAATAAACAAAGCACAAAAGAAATGGGTTATTTTCAAAATTTGCTTACATTTGCTGTCCGGAGGTTAAAAAGACGATTTTGAAGCATAACTTATGTTTTAAATTCAATGCGAACAATTATTTTCTGCAAGAAATGCCCCAAAAAAAATTCTATCACTCAAAAAATTATTTAAATTTATTTATTTATTTTTATATAAGTCTTTTAAAATGAGAATCTAGGCTAAAACGCTTGTCCATTTCCAATTTTCGCAAGTTCAACTACTTTTTTATGTACTTAATTGTATAAAAAATATATACAACAAATTATTTTTATATATTGACTATTAGTACATGATTTTCATAATAAATATTGACAATAGGGTCATTCCATGTCAAGTGATCCAACGTTTTTTACCTTACATTTTTGTATTTCTTTCACATTTGGCTCATCAATTTTACCCCTTGAGGTAATCAAAAGTCTCAATTTTTGGATTTTTATCTCTATTATTTTTTCATTTATGAGACTTTGAACTTTGGAAAAACCCTCGTTTTTCCATGGATAAGGGTACATAAAAGGGACCATAACTCGGCACCAAATATAGATAGAACGATTTGGTAAATGGCATTTTAAAGTACGTTAGTTGCCGCTTAATTTGATATGCAACATGACTAATTTGATAAAAATTTTCTTTTTCAAAAAATGAAATTTAAATTTCAAATTTAAATTTC
>JAXGGA010008548.1:0-56234 GCA_038373865.1 Uloborus plumipes | reverse complement strand
AATATGAGCTAATATGTAGACCAGACAAAGTTTGATGTTTGCTCACATAAAACTATTACGACTTGCGGCACTAAAATGTTTTTCATAGCAAGTGACGAAGTTTTATATTAAGGTATAAAACAAAGGGATGTAGAACAGCAATGCTTTGCACAGATAAAACATTTTTATGAAGACGGCAAAACTCAATATAATGCCTATGAAAATATGGAACAGAATTTATTGTGTTTCTAGATATAAAAAGCGATTAAAACTCTTCTCACTTTTTGAAATAAATAAAAGTATAAAAAGAATAAAATACATGTACACTCAAGAAAGCGCACTTAAAGTTACTGTCTGATTTTCTTAGGTAAAACCTTCCGCGTATTTACGCATGCGTCAGGTCTTCTCTGATCTTTCCAAAATAGGGGTGATAGGTAAAGTAACAATAAGGGGAAGAATAATAAGAAGCATTTTTAGTCATATCAAACAACGTAGAACGATGCTAATTTCAAACACATAGTTTAGTTAAATATGTCAAAAGGACAGCCTAAGGCAAGTTTTAAATTAAAAACTTCAGAAAGTTTCCACTTACAACCCATTGCACCTTTTTTAAGTAGAATATTTCGCAAGTGCTAAGCGCGGCTTTCACGGACATGCAGTACATGTTCTTAAGTAAACTATGTATCATATATTTCTAATGTAATAAAGATTTTTAATATATATATATATATATATATATATATATATATATATCAGTAGCGAGGCCTCAAGTCATCGAACGATTCGCCGATGACCTGAAGGCAAACCTCGTTTTGCACTGGAAGAATTAAAGTTTTTAAAATTTTATTTTCAGATTATTTTTTCGGATAATTTAATATTCCAAATAATTTTATTTTAGTGGTGCCATCTGTTGAGTAAACGATTAGGCGTGACCTTCAGTCATCGCTACAGATATCGCATCGGTTTTGTGTGTGCGCGCGCAAGTTTTTTCGCTTGTCAGCCATTTCAGCCAATCAGATTCTTTCACAGCTTCCCTTAGATGTAGTAAAGACTCATCGGCGATGACCCGCGGAAATTTTGTTTTTACTGGCAACTCTCAGTTTTGGCGGATCGTGGGGGTTGGATGGGGAGGGGTAGAGATTTTTTTCTCCTGTTTCGTTCATTCTTTTTTATTTTTTTTTTCAATTCGGTGCGTCACATTTTTCAAAAAAAGGGGTTGCGGTTAGAAAAATATTGTTATCTTACGATGGCGCCTATATGAGCTCGACGGGTCGAAGACAATATTGTTTGCAACGATAGTTTTGCATGGGGAAAACACTGTTACCTTTTGTGTTTTGGAACTTCATCGAACTTTCAAAAACGAATATATGTGTGCGTGGTTTTGTTTTTTTACTCTCTCTTTTTAGTTTCAATTAAAATGTTTTTCATAAAAAGTAGTGCGCGTTGCCGTTCGAGCTTTGCATTTCAGCAAGCTTGAACTTTTCAAATTGAAAAAGAAGCATATGTGAACCAAGATTTTTACAAGGTTAGTTGAATTTTTTAATTACTATTTAGTTTTAAAACTCATAAAAACAACATGAATGATTTTTATCATTTCAAAGTGTACTTCATTTATTGTGTGAGGAGAATTTCCTGCTTTAACGGAAATAAAATTTTCGAAAACTGAAAAATTAAATTTCGGAAACGGCAGCCCAAAATTTTCAGAAATTTCTTATCACAAACACGCCTGAGCGAAACATATGGTCTGGTATATTTCTTTAGGGACCTGAAAGTTAGCGATGACTGACGCTTGAAGTCACGCCTCGCTACTGATATATATATATATATATATATATATATATATATATATATATATATATATATGTATGAATATATTTGTAAACATATACCTACATATAGCTTTTCCCATAACTAGTGGTATAAAAGCTATAGTAGTTCCCAAGGGCTATTCTTCTGTATACTGTCAAGTTTTCAGAAAGTTTCCAATATTTAACAATAATTCTGCATGTTATAGGGCAAAAACATGCGAACCAAATTGATATTTTTTATATCCTCATGAATATAATAGTTTCAATTAAATCTGTAACAACAGAGTGGATTCCTGAAATTTAAAACTTATTGCCAGCTATTTACGGTAAAAGATTATAAAAATCCGTTTTTGAGTTCTTCAATTCACTGCCAGTCACCTAAATGTATTGATTGGGTGATTTAACTTTAATTAAAACATGTCAGCTAAAGTATATCTTTTATGTGGCAAAGGTTACAAATAAATTGTTCTTGTATTTGTCGGGAAATTTCTTAAATTATTTTTTTTCTTAGTTTTCATATATTATTTTTTCTCACAAATTCTCCGTTTTGCATTTCTTACACACGTATCTCAAAATATAAATGATATTCAGTTAAAAAAAAGTTTTGTGTGATCTTAGAAATTTCTTTTAAAGAACTTAAATTATATCAATGTAAAACAGAAACAGATCGGACGTAATATTAAAAAGAAGCAGAGTTTCATTTTTACATGTCAATTCCTAGTAAAATCATTCAAGGTTATCTTTTGACATGAAAAAGTAAACTTCCCCGCATGCCATTTCGTTGAAACTCTCGAATTCCATTCTGTTTTGATATTTATCTCCAAGAAAGAGCGACTGCCGTTTATCATGTTTTTCTTATCTCAGGTACGGTTTCGATTTTGTTGGTTGAAAGTCTCCAATTTCTGTTCCGAAAATAAATATTTCACTTTTGAAGAGATGAAATACATTTTTGCTCGATGCCCCTTTCACAGTCGTTGGTAAACAAATGATCGGAATTGTTTTGCTGCGATTGTTATTACTTCTGCTCCTTTCTGAGTTCAGCTTTGCTACTTGGAAAAGCTTGGGAAAATGTTCTCTTGTTAGAAACTTTTTAAAAAGTTCAACCGGAAAGTTCGCGGAAGTTTCGACTTGAATACATTTTATTAAAGCTCCAGTTAGATGTGCAGTAATGAAGAATTTGGTCTTTCTACTGCTATTCTTTGTAATTCTATATTAATATTAATGATCTGCAAAGTAATGGCTTTAAGCAGTGATGCTAAGAGATATATATTGTGAAATATCCAAAACATATCAAACTTAGACTTGGGGTAATGTATAACTGTTTTTAACTTCTATTAGGTCATGTGGTTTTTGTACTCTAATTCTTTCCATCTATATATTTCAAAAGTAAAGCAAAATAATATCAAACTAGCTGACCCATGCAAAGCATTCGCTCTTGATGGAAGCAATGCAAAAAGCCTTTTTTAAAAAGTTTTTTTTGAATAACAGCAAAAATTTGAGTTATTTTCAGGACTGAAAAAATCTTTAAAATTAGGACTTACTTTTAATGTACCGAAAAAATAGAAAAAGAAGCGCATACACACGCACACGCACGCACGCACACACACACACATACACACTTTGGAGAAATAATATATGTTTATGAGAAGTTATATTAGAAATCTGCTATCCGCTGAAGAAAAACCCGACTGTATTTTTCGGCTCGGATTCGAACTTATATCCTTTCCATAATAAGTACGATGCTCTATCCTACCACACCAATGCTTCTTAAGACTCAAAAGCATTTCGTTGAAGTACTATGTAATTAGAAAAAAAAATGACCAAAAAAAAAAAAATCATACTGCTGCGCTAAGCACTAAAGTCGTATCTGCACTTAAAAAAATATAGTTATGACCACCAGGTGGCTCTTTGTGGCGTATTTTACCTAAATACAAAATTTTATGGTCATTTAAGAACGGGAAGTATTTAAAAAAAAATTCTGAAACAGTTTTTGATCTGAATCAAATACATGGTGGGGCAAAACTTTAAAGCGTTATATCTCAGTTTGAGCTCGACTGCAGATACCACTTTTGCTGTAATCACGACAGCATAGGTATATTTTTCATCAATATCCGAAATAGGGGTTAATTATGGAATTTGATAAAGAAATGAGGAAGATATCGCGTAGCGACAGAAAAACAGGCTAGATAAATAATTTATAAGATACAGCAATGAACATGTAAAATCTACTACAAATTGCTACTCAAACAACTTTTTGTGAAACAATTTTTGATGCGTGATTTAGATTGCACATAGATCATACCTAAGAAGAGACAATAAGGGATAAAGACCATGGAATTTAGATTCACACTTCATGAAACTTGCCATTAAGGTTTCTGAAAGAATGCTCGTTTACTTAATGCTTGGCTTTGAGCTCGCATAAACTAAAAAAGTTTGTGTTTTGCTGCGAAGTTTAAACACTGTATTCTTTTTGTATAAAAATAAGCTTCAGGTAGCTTCAAAAGATCTACTTTTTATTACACACTCATTTAGGTCTTTATCGCAGTGATTTAACGCATACTTTTGATTTATCATAGCACAAGGGATTACAACTTTATTTAAAAACATTTACTACACTTAACATTAATTTTCTTCAGATGCATTAAAATTTATTACCCTAATTTATTTTATAAATTTCGTGATAAGAAAGATGCTGAGTTCTTTGTATGACTTTAAATCTCACTTTTGAAAGTATATTTCTAGAATTGTTTTGTCTTAAGAAGTAAGTTATTGCCCCTCAGCCAGGGCTGATTATTTAATGCAATTGTCTTGTCTCTTTGATAGACAGATTTAAAGTAATAAAGTAAAGGAATTTTCTTCTACAAAATTCAGAGTTGCCAACTTAATTTAAGGCAATCAAATAAAAGCTTCAAACAACAAATAACTTTTTACATACTTCTGTGCAATGCTTATTCAAACAAAACCATATTTAACGCGTGAAACTCTGAAATGGTACTAAACGTTGTTCTTCCAACATAAAATGAACTCCCCGTGATATTGAGCGACATAGCTTTATAAACGTGAGTCGATGTTGGAATTACAAATGAATGGGCTAAATTTATAAGCAAAATAGTTTTTTTTTTTCGTTTCAGAAGGGACATGACATTTTTACTATTTCTTAATATACACTGTTAAAAAAAACCTGAATTTTCAGGAAGATTTTTACTGATTTTAACAGTAAATTTCCGTTTTCGTTTCAAAACAGAACTTTTCCTTGAAAAAACGGAACTATTCCGTGAATTACCAAGTTGGAGAAACAAAAAACGGAATTTACCCGGTTTTGTGGCTGAAATATAACCGAACGAGTGAGGTAGAAACAGTCTGAAGAGACTTGGCGCACGCGCAGAAACGACGGCAGCATTTTTTTTTCGGCAGCATAAATGATTCATAACTGAATCAAAGTGCGCAGCAAAAGTAACGCAAAGTCATCGAGAATTAATATGCATGTTTAAGCTTCTGTGAAAGCGACTAGTATTATTCGCATTAGCATGGAAAAGAGGACATCTGGTGTCTCGTCGTTTGGATAGCTACTTTACAAAAAACATCACAGTCGAATGTTACTTAATCGCGTTCCTCAGGACGTTATTATGTGTGCCATTTTGTTTGCATTTGAAAATGCTTCGTCGAAGAGCGTTGACTATTGTCATAGCATTCGGAGAAGAATTATTCCAGGATTCTGCGTAGTTAATCAAATTGACTGGAAAAATAATTTGGATCTTTTCATCTGATTATTCGGTGTCCAGCATTTCCTAGCTCAACATTTTTAAGAAGACTTCGTTTATCGCAATGGATATAATCAAAATGGGCAACAAAAGGGCGTGTTAGTATATTTTAAAATCTACTCGCTCTATTGTTGCCTTTTTTGAGCCACCAAAGTTGAAAATTTTTATTTAAGAGGTAAGATTTTTTATTTTTGTTACTGCTATTTTTATTTTAATCTGAGTCCAGACTTAACAGTTAGTTATTTCATGATGTAAACCAATTGTGCATTTTAGTAGTTGCATGTATAAACTTACTGGTGCTGAGGGTTAGTAAAATTTAGTAAAATGATTTTTGTAATTTTATATCAAGATTTAAAAGCTTAGTTTCAAAACTTAGCTTTTTTACTTTATGACTTTACTTCGTTAATGTGACGAAATTAATGTTGTCAAAACTACGAAAATGATTGTCAATTTGACGATACTAGGATAAAGAAATATTTCGCTACATTTGACGAAATTCATCCCCAAAAAAATGACGAAATGTTCGCTCGGGGTATATTCTTGGAAGTGATTTCATCAAAAACAAAGAAAATTCGTTAATTTTGAGAGTGCATTTCTGAAAGTGTTGATCACTATGAACACCATAACGTAAATATATATGAAAATAGAGGAAATCAGTAACAATACAGGATTTTTTTTTTAAGGAACCACGAATGTTTCAAATTCAGAAAGGAAAAAAAGAACTTTCGGAAGAACTTAATTTTTATTCAAACATAAGAGAAACTATTTTTAAAAGAATGCACCTTGTTAATACTTTTTAATTTTTTGAATTTATGTCGTTCAGAAATACTATGCATTGATCATTCCATCTTCAAAATATTTGAGTATTTTATGCGAGATTGATGTAATCTTTTCAAAAAAATCCTGTTATTTTAATGAACTAAAATTTTTAATGAAAAAAAAAAAAGCCAATTCTTGTATTGCTTTAGTATTTTTTTTAAAGGCAAGATGTTTAAAAGTTTGAAGTATATGAGCGGATATTTTCAAACTTTTTCTAAAAAACAAAATTCGTAAGAGTTTTAAGTTTACATTTATAATTTTCCGTTGAGCTAGTTTACGCTCTTTTTTAATTGCTCTATTTTTCTGTTTCTCATTTTCCCATATTTTAATCCCCCACATGTTTACGTTATAGGCTTATACCTATACGCTTATACTTATATATGCAAGATGGAAAATTATTGAAATTTTGCAAAATAAACAAGCGCTTTTATAGCAGCTTAATATTAATAGCAAATAATATATGAAAGTTTAATAAATTAGTCCTTTAAGTGGCGTAAAATGTGTAGATTGGAAAAAACAACAAATGAACAAATTAAAATTTTAAGAAACTTTAGAGAAACATTTGAAAATTTACGAAACATGTTTGTTCTTTTTATATGTTTATATTGTTTCGCAAATTTTCAAATGTTTCTTAAAATTTCAATTTGTGCATTTGTTGTTCTACACAATCTACGCATTTTGCGACACTTAAAGGACTAATTTATTGAACTTCCATAGATAATTTGCTATTGATATTAAGCTGCTATAAAAGCGCTTGTTAATTTGCAAAATTTAAATAATTTTCCATCTTGCATGTATACATATAAGTCAAAGCGTATAGGTATACGCCTATAACGTATAAGCGGGGATAATAAGAACCGAAAAAGTGAAGAACGGAGAATTACGAAACGAAAAAATGCCTAACGGAAAAATGACGAACGCTCCGTTCGTAATTTTTCCGTAAAATCACGGAAATATAATTAACGAAACGGAAACACTCCGGCAACTCAGCTGCCGTATATTTTTTCGTTATTTTCAGGAAATTTTTTTAACAGTGTATATATATGCACTTGATCATTCATTGTAGTTGGTCTTTGTTCTCTGTTTTGAGACACTATTTCTTATTTCACTGTTCCTACAATAATGGAGTTTTAAAGTGGTACTTGCATAAATAATAACTCATGCTCTGCGAGAAACATACTATTTGTTCAAAAACAAACACAAATAATGCTTTCTGTGTAGTAAAAACTGTGATAAATGGGAAATAATTCAACAGATGGCGCTGATATATTCCATGTTCAGCTGATGCATATTTGATTAGTTTTGAGATGCGTTTTTGTGTTTCGGGGTACAACTTTTATAAGTGCTTTTGACAGGTTGTAAAATAAATGGAAACAGAATCAATAAAGTTGCTGTTTAACGTGGTCCCAAGCATAGATTGAAATAGAACATTAAATTTTCTTTCCCTTTTTAACTTAATGATTTATGACAGAAAGGATTTCTGCTTTTTTCTACTAGACGGCTAAAAATTGGTTTTAAAATAGTAGGCGAGAAATTTTCTTGATTTAATACGACAATATATGCACATTTTCTAAAAGGATGATCAATAAATGTTTAAACAATCACTCATAACCAATTTATAGCGTTAAACGCTTAAGACATTTTCCATCAGCTTCCTTTATTTTCTTTTACACCATAAGCAAACATTTTTTAAAAAATATATAAACATTTTTAAAACATTCACCATTAATTATCGTACTTAAGACCGTTTTTATTTTTCAATCGTTGTATTGAGATAATATTTAAGGAAATAACGAATAAAATTTTGCTCGTTTAAAGTAATAATTTACTAACTTTTGAAAATCATAAATAGGAAAAATGACGGCTTGTACATTGAATCATTTAATTCCTATGAGGCATGTGGCTCATATTTCTTTGACAAAAAAATGGCATTGAAGGAGCTTTAACTACTTAACATTACCCATTCAAAAAAAAAAAATTTAAGTGGTTTTTCGAGGAATTCAAGCTTCAGACAGACAAACGTGAACAGATTTGAATAGTATAATGAGTTCATTTATTTGTTTATTCATTTTTGTTTATTTTTCATTAATAAGTCATTTATTCGTTTATTTACACGTCCATTTGATGAAAAAACTGTTAATCATTAAATAGAAAATTTTCATCGTAAAATTGGGGCATTGTACACTTTGCCCCATGGTTTTTAAGGTGGAAAAGGTTTTTTTTTTTTTTGAAGGTGCAAAATAACTGCTAGAAATGTAAAATAGTATTTCAACACAAGTTGTCATATTCAATTTTTATGTACAGTAATTTTCAGAACAAATTTCCACTGTGTTTATTTTGAAATAGGTCAGCTATCTTAAATATTTCACTTTGCCTCACATTCCCCTACTTTTGAATAAAAGAAACACCACCATCACGACCTCCTATCGCCTTAAGTGTAAATCCGGATTTCTGCTTAAAAAAAATGAAATTCCTTTATCACCCCCATGTTTTATTGTTTTTTGTAAAAAATACTAATAAAAATTAAAAAAAAAAGAGAAAAACAACAGCCACTTGCTTATTTTACACTTGTTTAGCTCCTGCACTTAAAAGGTGAATCATTATCCCCATGGAATGCTTTATCAAATCTATGTGCTGATGCTTCTAACTGTTCGTTAGTAACAAGATGATCTTTCATTTATTTCTTGGGAAAGTGGATCAAACATACTCAAGAGTTATCAGCACTTAGATTTTCTATTCCCAAAGTCCCAAAAGCCAGTATAAATCATTTTGGTGGAAAAAACTCGTTTCTTGCTTTATCATCCCCTCAATGAATTTGTCTCTGAAATAAGCTTATGTACTTAGTTCATCAATCTCCATGGGATAAATAAATAGATTACGTTCATCTTAGCAACAACTGGAAAGGACACTCGCAAGTGACTGTTTCTACTCAGTGGCAGGAATAGTGGAGCCTCCTTGATTTTTTTTTATTTTTAGCCAATGGTCCTTTTATCTTCAAAGTGAGTTTCCATTATTTATAACTAGCTTTTTACCCCTCGTTACCCGGGTGCTTATTAATACAACATAGTTCTAAAAAAATTACTTGAATAAATTCTATCCACATGGGCTGTAAATATCTGTTGGAACCTCGAATTTTTCTGCATCATATAATATTTGTGCCAATGTTCCAAGGTAATTAGAACATGAATTATAATTTTTTCAAACTTATTTCATGCTAAAATGAAATAGGTGAGTCTTAAATTGACAATTCATTGTTAATTGTAATCTTTGTTGAAAAATACTCATATTTAAATGTGTTAAATTGTATCAATGTGTATGCTAAAAGGCTTATCTCTATTACTCCATATATTCAAAATTGACAGAAAATGGCCTTTTTGAGACAAAAAATTCGAATTTTAAGCTTTTTGTGGATCTTCTGAAATTTCAAAACCCCGCCTAGGTAAATTATTGTGCATCAAGGCACCTCTGTGCCAAGTTAACTGAAAATCCGACAAAAACTGGATTTGTATTAGGAACAAACATTCATACAAATTTTCATACATCTATTTTTACTTCCTTTTACGTAGTAAAGGAAGTATTGTGATCGCGAAAAAAAAATCACTCAAATTTGAGTCTATATTTTGATTTTGCTTTGCCCCGAATGAAAGTTCAGTAGTTTTTTCGACCTGTCAGCACGTGCATATGTACCTGCCAACATATAAGCAGCCGAAAAATCCTTTTCAACCACCCCCGAGTTAATTACGACGAGTTTTCTCGTGACGTCTGTATGTACGTATGTTCGTATGTGTGTGCGGATGTATGTGCGTATGTGTGTCGCATAACTGAAAAACTACATGGCGTAGAAGCTTCTAGCTTGGTATGTAGGCTCTGAGGATGGTCTAGTTGTGCACCTCCCCTTGTGGTTGCATTCGAATGTTTCCAAGGGCGTGTTTTACCCCTTTTTTCGGGTAAATCAGTGTTAATTTCAATCCAGACTCAAGTGATATGAATTGGCGCGACCACTTGGCGGTATGTCGCTAAGCTTTTGGTCGCTAAGCGTTTGACGCCAACTTGGCGACATATCGCCAAGTTGGCGACAAATTTGACGAAAAAATTATTTTTTAAATTTGGGTTCAACTTGGCGCTATTGGCGATATTTTGCGAAAAATTCACTGAATGATATTAAAATCAGCAATATTTAGAAAATTAACCATTGTAAAATTTTTTTTGCATTGTTTCGTGGTAGATTATGGGAGTAAATATTTGAATTGTTACCTTGCTCACTCCAAGCACTTTTTTTAACACCTAAGGCAACTACTAAGAAATTTACACGTAAAAGGAAGTAGTGTGGGGTCCATACCAAATTTTTATATATAAAGATTGCAGCATTACATGAAGGTAATATGCCTCAAATTTCGTTGTTTATAATTAAGTCAACAATTTTTAATAGTAGAGGCGAAGTTAATTGTTAAAACATTTTACTGTGCTTGGGGCACCACATATCTACAAATATTTTAACTACGTCATTAAACGCGTAGTTTATTCCGATCAGAAAATAGTTAGCTCTAGAAGCCCACGAAACATTGTAATACGAGTTTTAAAATTTTATACTTTCTCTTTCAGGGTATGTCGAAAATAGTATTTATTATTATTAAATGAAAAAAGTCTCAAAAATCCAATAATTCAGATATTTTGTCAACGAATTTATGCGTAACGTAGTATTTATTAATTTAATATTTAGATTGTTTTGACTTTAAATGTGTAGTATCATTTGTCAAGTGCTTTAAGTTTATTTCATTGCAAACTTCTATAGTTTATTTCATCTTCTGTATCACTTTATTTATGCATTTCTTCGTTTATTTATCTATTTATTCACTTAAGCATTCAGTCATAATTTTAAGAAATTCATAAATTTATTTACTCATTCATCCCTTAATTTCTTAATTCATTCATTCACTCATTTATTGATGAAGTTAAAGAAAACATGTTTGAAATAATCATAAAAAATATTTTATTAAAAAACATTTTAATCATCCACTTATTTTAAGTTTGTGACAATAATGAAAAATAACTCTCCAATAAAGTTATATTATACAATAAAAAAATCTGTCTTTATGTATTGTACTTTAAAAACTAAATTTCTGTTTAAAAAAATTTCAGTTTGTGTTATATCTTTTTCTTACATATTATTATCCACCTCCAATTCTCTTTATTGCATAAGTTTATCTTCATTTTTCCTTTAAAACCCTTTGTATAAATAGGTGAGAAGCGCAAACCGGAAAATATGTTGCATCCACATTTTTTAAATTTTATAAAAATATACACGTTCACTACTTACGTTATGAATATTTTATGCCTTAACAATAATATTTGCACGGATTTCGAATTGTATTGTAATTCGAACTGTCTAGACAGCATAGCATTGGTGTGGAGACATTTTAAAGAAGTGTTTTCAGCGTGTCTTATTTGTTGTATTGATTGCATATTACCATCGTTTGTATTGTGTAGAGTAAATAGTTCCATTTGATTTAATTTAGAACAATGATTGTGTCTCGTTTATTTGAGAAAGTTTAGAGTATCGTGCTGCTCTCGTTGTATTTTAGAGCTCTGACATTATTTTATGAAACGAGAAAAATCAGCACCTATGATTGGTTATTGAATGTAGCGTCATCATTAAGAAACCATAGGTCCCGTATTGAGGGGAGCTGTCCGTTTTCAAGTAGTCTACACTGTTAAAAAAAACCTGAATTTTCAGGAAGATTTTTACGGATTTTAACAGTAAATTTTCGTTTTCGTTTCAAAACAGAACTTTTCCTTGAAAAAACGAACTATTCCGTGAATTACCAAGTTGGAGAAACAAAAAACGGAATTTACCCGGTTTTGTGGTTGAAATATAACCGCACGAGAGAGTTAGATACAGTCTAAAGAGACTTGGGGCGTGCGCAGAAACGACGGCAGCACAAATGATTCATAACTGAATCAAAGTGCGCAGCAAAAGTAACGTAAAGTCATCGAGAATTAATGTGCATGTTTACGCTTCTGTGAAAGCTGTATTATTCGCATTAGCATGGAAAAGAGGACATCTGTGTCTCGTCGTTTGTCATCACAGTCGAATGTTATTTAATCGTGTTCCTCAGGACGTTATTATGTGTGCGCCATTTTGTTTCAATTTGAAAATGCTTCGTCGAAGAGCGTTGACTATTGATAGCATTCGAAGAAGAATTGTTCCAGGATTCTGCGTAGTTAATCAAATTGACTGGAAAAATAATTTGGATCTTTTCATGTGATTATTCGGTATCCAGCATTTCCTCTCAACATTTTTAAGAAGACTTCGTTTATCGCAATGGATAAATTCAAAATAGGCAACAAAAGGGCGTGTTAGTGCATTTTAAAATCTACTCGCTCTATTGTTGCCTTTTTTGAGCAACAAAAAAAAGAAAATTTTTATTTAAGAGGTAAGAATTTTTATTTTTGTTTCTGCTATTTTTATTTTAATCTGAGTCCAGACTTAACAGTTAGTTATTTCATGATGTAAACCAATTGTACATTTTAGTAGTTGCATGTATGAACTTACTGGTGCTGAGGGTTAGTAAAATTTAGGGAAATGATTTTTGTAATTTTATATCAAGATTTAAAAGCTTAGTTTCAAAACTTAGCTTTTTTACTTTATGACTTTACTTCGTTAATGTGACGAAATTAATGTTGTCAAAACTACGAAAATGATTGTCAATTTGACAATACTAGGATAAAGAAATATTTCGCTACATTTGACGAAATTCATCCCCAAAAAATTACGAAATGTTCGCTCGGGGTATATTCTTGGAAGTGATTTCATCAAAAACAAAGAAAGTTCGTTAATTTTGAGAGTGCATTTCTGAAAGTGTTGATCACTATGAACACCATAACGTAAATATATATGAAAATAGAGGAAATCAGTAACAATACAGGATTTTTTTTTTAAGGAACCACGAATGTTTCAAATTCAGAAAGGAAAAAAAGAACTTTCGGAAGAACTTAATTTTTATTCAAACATAAGAGAAAATATTTTTAAAAGAATGCACCTTGTTAATACTTTTTAATTTTTTGAAGTTATGCGCTCAGAAATACTATGCATTGATCATTCCATCTTCAAAATATTTGAGTATTTTATGCGAGATTGATGTAATCTTTTTAAAAAAATCATGTTATTTTAATGAACTAAAATTTTTAATGAAAAAAAAAAAGCCAATTCTTGTATTGCTTTAGTATTTTTTTTAAAGGCAAGATGTTTAAAAGTTTGAAGTATATGAGCGGATATTTTCAAACTTTTTCTAAAAAACAAAATTCGTAAGAGTTTTAAGTTTACATTTTTGCTCATCATTTTGTCTTATATATATATAATTTTCCGGTGAGCTAGTTTACGCTCCTTTTTTAATTGCTCTATTTTTCTGTTTCTCATTTTCCCATATTTTAATCACCCACATTTTTACATTATAGGCTTATACCTATACGCTTATACTTATATATGCAAGATGGAAAATTATTGAAATTTTGCAAAATAAACAAGCGCTTTTATAGCAGCTTAATATTAATAGCAAATAATATATGAAAGTTTAATAAATTAGTCCTTTAAGTGGCGCAAAATGTGTAGATTGGAAAAAACAACAAATGAACAAATTGAAATTTTAAGAAACTTTGAGAAACATTTGAAAATTTACGAAACAATATAAACATATAAAAAGAACAAACGAAAAAGATAAGGCAGCACATTACCCATGTTTGTTCTTTTTATATGTTTATATTGTTTCGCAAATTTTCAAATGTTTCTTAAAATTTCAATTTGTGCATTTGTTGTTCTACACAATCTACGCATTTTGCGACACTTAAAGGACTAATTCATTGAACTTCCATAGATAATTTGCTATTGATATTAAGCTGCTATAAAAGCGCTTGTTAATTTGCAAAATTTAAATAATTTTCCATCTTGCATGTATACATATAAGTCAAAGCGTATAGGTATAAGCCTATAACGTATAAGCGGGGATAATAAGAACCGAAAAAATGGAGAACGGAGAATTACGAAACGAAAAAATGCCTAACGGAAAAATGACGAACGCTCTGTTCGTCATTTTTCCGTAAAATCACGGAAATATAATTAACGAAACGGAAACACTCCGGCAACTCAGCTGCCGTATGTTTTTTCATTATTTTCAGGAAATTTTTTTAACAGTGTATCCCGAAGTCCCCACACATGCTGAAATGTGCCATTTTATGAAGTGATTGTACGGAACATTGAATACTTCAACTGGAAGTCGTCGAATAGAGCTGTTTAGACATTTTCAGATCAATAAATTAAATCATACATAATATTCGAATAAACTTGGTATTTGTCGCCTTAATAGATTCCTAGTTGTTTTTGTTGTTGTATCCGTAGAAAAAAAATAAGGAAAGATTAGGATATAGCGTTTTTCCTCATATAAGGACACATTTTCTTGCAAAAGGTCGGAGTATATCTAAAATTGACGGCGTTTTACCAAAAAATACAATTTTTCCCCGTAAAGATCATGGAGTCTTTCCGTAACCACGACATTTTTAAAATACGGCAACAAATTTTCTAAAGCTAAATGACATGAAATACAACATGAGAAATATCTACGGCCCAAAGAGAGGAAGTTATATTTCGAGTACCGGCAACGCCTCCAAAAAAACTAAATGCCTACTACATTTGCCTCAATACGGGAGAGAGTTGTAACACTTTAAGTGCCACCTTGTGGCAATCCGATGATGCTGTTGTTATGGTGATAAATCCAAACAATTTTGGAATTAAAATTTTTGATTGGTTATTTTTTAAAGTTAAATTTAGAAATTAACCAATTGTTAATTTCTATCTCAAAGAGCTCTGATATATGGCAGTGCTTCATGGACCAATGGAGAAATTTTACTCTGTACTAAAACCAGAAAGCAAACGAAAATCTACTACATGGCCAAGTAGGTTCCCAGCGCTAAGCTGAGCTCTCTTGTTGTCGTTCAAGAATAAAGCGCAATGGCAATCGACGTGTAACCAATTGCTAAAAGACGAACAGCTTAGTCGATTCACTATTTTATTAGCAAGTAGATCAAAATCATAAAATAATTGCTGGAAAATAAGAGCAAGTTTAGAAAATAATATTAAAATAATTAAGAGAAGTGAAGGTTTTCGTATGTAGAGCGATGCCAACAAATGAAGAGAAATATATTTCAAACGGACGACTTTAAGCCGTTCATGGCTGGAGCATAAAATGGAGAAAAACCCTTTGTCAACAAAACGGGTTTAAACAGTCAGGAAAAGTGTGGCAGAAAAAAAACTTATTTTTTACAGAGTATTTCTTAGTTTTTTTTCATTGATGTAAACATTGTTTTCGAGAAATTTTATAAAGTAACAATAATACATACCTCTGAATTTGTTTAGCCAATTTTATTAAGTTGAATTAAAAAGGTTGGCAACAAAGCATTGACAAATGAAAAGGGAGAAAAAATTCTAAAATTTTTCACTTAACTCAAAAGAATTATTAGTTTCAAAATTATTGTTATTTTTTTTCTTCTGAAATTTTATGGATTTTAATTGTAAACCTAATTATTTAAAACATAAAACAAATAAAATTATTTTAATTGCAAAATAATGGTCTAAAGATACAAAAGATCACTAAACAGTGCAAAATTACTTTGATTAATATCATGAAAGTATTCTCCGCGTGATGATTTTAACTATTTAGTCTTACTGCTAAATTCAATACAAAATATTTCAATAACCAATGTAATTCAGAGTGAACGAGAAATATTACCTTCTTTTTCCAAGCAAATATACTAATTAACTGAAAATATTAATTCTGGATCCATTTCATTACCTAGTGTCTTCATTTCCACCTTACTCAATTAAGAGGAAAGACTCCTTCGATGGCTCGGCGGAAGATGCTGGAGAAAATCTTTTCTTTCTAATACCGAGATCTGGAGTCGATTGATTTTCTTTTCACTCGTCTCCTTGAAGGATAAAATCCCTTTTTTTGACCCCTCTTACCCAAACATCTTAGGATCCGGAAGCAGAAATCGATCCCTAATGCCGCCAGAAATGTTTTGCTTCTTATGTCAACAAGGGTTGAAAGCAGCCCTTCCAGAAATGGGGAAACAGTAGTAAGAATTTATACCCGATGAACTGGAAATATTACTCTTTCGGGTTTTCTCGGTCTAGCACTTCGTTGGTTAGCTGAGTATTAAATTCGGTACGGAATGTATTCACAAAGAAAACAATTTGTACTTCATTTATGTGTAATTTCTGCTCAGAAAATATCAGTCCTGATTTTATTTTTAAAGAAAATAATGCTGAAATATGTTTTTTTTTTTTTCAAAATAATTGTCACTTGCACGATTCTATTGGTCAAAAAAAGAACGTAAAATGATTTTTGGGGTATCAATTCGTCTTTCACTTTAACTTCGAAAGCAAAACAATATGTGTCTTAAATTCTTCAAGCTATTTTCGCATGAAATGCAAAAAAAAGGGCTGGGGGATATTGTTACTTTTTTTAATAAGTAGCAGTTTTTTATGTTCACTGCGGTTTTAGGTTTCATGAAAATTAAGAAGGATTCCTAGTACTTTTGAACTTATAGCTACAGTGGACACAAAAAATGTTTTTTTTTTTTTTCAATTACCGTAAATCAGGGTTACTTGGACCCTAGGGGGTTACTTGAGCCCACTACAATAAAATGATAAAATCTAGGTTTGGTACCTACTAGTTGAAGACTTGCACGTAGTTCCTCGTTTCTTCAATAGGTAGAAGCCCTCTGCAGTCTCTAACGCTAGTACCAAACCCAGATTTTATCATTTTACTGTGGGCTCAAGTAGCCCTGTTGTGGGTCCAAGTAACCCTGATTTACGGTATTGATAATTATTTCTAAAACTTTGCGTGCTTGTATATTTATTACATATAAAAGCACAGAAAAAAATTGGTGCAAAAACAATAAATACTTTTTTGAAATTTAAAACTTAAATTTTTTTTGACAAAATTCCAAAATACTCCATGCGTCACAATTTTTTTTTTCAAACTTTGAATTTCCACTTAACTTCCAATCATTAGGCATGATTGCATAAATCTAAGCATTGCATGTCATGTTTTATGAGATAGTTTATAAAAGATGGCTTAAAATGAAAATTTATATGAATTTTTAGCTAAAAAATGGATTCCCTGGGTTGTTTCCCATTCCAGAGAAACATCGCCCGCTCAGCTAGCCTCATTCGTTATAATAAATACTCTTTCATTTATAAATTCAAAATTTCACATTTTACAAGGGTAGTAATAGACAGCTACATATTTAAGTCTTTAACTTATTCATTTAGCTTGAGAGTCATTCAGTCACTAAAAAAATACATTAACTTATACAATACAAATACAAATGCGATGACCAGCAGCAGGCTCTGGGCTCAACTGGGCTGGTCCTAGTCAAATAAACTTGACAGATGTTAAATAGTTTCGTGCAGTTAAAACGTATCTAAAGACGAATTTTGAATGTGGAACACAACACAATTCTTTCAGTTTTGGAGACAGTTTTTCTGGAACACAACACATCTTTGAAGATCGCAACTTAGTCTTCAAATAAATCGGAATGAATTGTACCACAATGGCTTGGAATCCGAAGAAATTCCATTATAGTTCAACTCAAAATAATGTTCGTAAATGCACTCAATATAATGAATATACAATGGAAGGTTGTTGTTGTTGTAATGAATATATAACAACAACAACAATGGAAGGACATAGTATTAGTGTATAAATCTCATTTAGAGAGGGTTTGACACAGCCATTACACAGTATCTTTAAGGAAGGCTTTTAAGCGCTTTGAGAGAATAGAAGTCTGTATTTAACTCTACAGTTGCAGTATTATTGCAGGTGAATTGAAAAAGTTTTTAACCTCTCTTGTAAAGTTCCTATTATCCAACACAGAGAACAAGCTTTAAATTCTATGTACCATCAAAAACTTACTTTTTTTCTGAAACATACAAATATTTAAACCATATTTCATTTAACTATTCCTTGCTTCTGGATTGAAACTACAAAGAAAAATTGCTAGGCCTAGAAACTACCAATGACACAATCTACCGTATATATAAAAAATATTGGGTTGAAAGATTTTTATAATTACTACGATACTTTCTATTATTTATAAGCAAACTATGGCATCCTGGTCACAAAATCTTCAATAGCTTAAAAGATAGTTTTATCACCAATTTATTGATGAATAATAAAATAACAAATGAAACTACACATCGTACTTGTCAGTAATTTTAAGCAAGGTTAAAGTAGCCCGATTAGTAAGACGCATGGCTCTTGACTAAACGGCTAGATAAGAGTCCTGTTAAAAACATAAAAATTAAGGATAACTGTTGCAAGTTGAAACAGCCGTTATCAAAGTCTTGTACGATTACATTCATAACAGTAAGTTGGAGGGCGCTGAATCAGTGACTGATCAGCTCTTTGTCTGAATCAGAAAGATTGCTGTCTTTATGACGCCATACAGCAATTATATCACTTCGGTGGTTCTCACGAAGCTATAGGGGTGTGAAGTAGTTTTTTAGATATCTCTTTCACTTTATAACAACGTATATTTCTAACTTAAATAATTTAAATTAAACAGAAGACGGTCTACAGACACCCTCTGTTACAAATACGTCGCTCTGCATTATTCTCATTTAGTCGTTGTTTTTGAGGGTTCGGTATATCGGGTTTAACTGCATACCGGTCGGTCGAAACCGATTTGCATATATGGTTTTTTATAAAACAGAATTGCCCATCGGCTATAGCAGGAATTCCGATCTACTTTACTCTTATTTCACACTTAACAGAAACGTTTTCAATGACTTTACAACCATATTTTATGCAGTCAAAAAGGAGAATACGCCTCTAAACTTTAGTCTGGAGTGTTTTCACGACTTGCATTTTAAGCAAAAATTTAACTAAAAATAGGGGAAAGCAGTTGAAAATTTTACAATTTGACATTTGAATGTTTTGGCCTATTTTCAGAGACAAAATTTCGAACATTCTAAATGTATAAGTTAAAAAAAAGCACGTATCTTTTCTTTCCTTGCATCTTTTTTCATTATATCTTTACAAAGTTAATTTTTGATTGAGAAATTAGTCCTCACTAGTTTCGAAAATTCTCAGATATATCGAGGAGTAGTTTCAAATCTTAAGAAAAACGAAACTATCTCTCTGATTTCGAAGCTTTTATTAACATTTAGTGGGACAAATCAAATTAGAAACAAAAATTATTCACGGAAATGCATTACGACTATCGAAATATCCGTTCAAAATAATAACTAATGTGAAATGCATTGAGAATGAAACATTGTATTTCTTTTTTACCAAGTTCTTCGCATCACTCTCTCAAATTTTCAAAATGCGAACCAACCCAACCTACTGTTAAATCCACAACCAGCCTGGAAGCTTATTGAAAAAAATGATATTGACAAACCTCTTGTGACGGCTGCTAGCAACAGATATTGTTATCTTTAAGTTCGGCTTTTTAGAAGGAGTAAGGGGTGTATTATGTATTTCTTCGGAATAAGTTGAGAAAAAGTCTTTCTGAATAATTTGATTAGATTGCTGTGTTACATTAAAGTAATCTGCTACTGGAACTTGAAAATCAACTTCAATCAATGATGTTTACCTGGTTTGTCTCACAAACATATTTTGCTCATTGCATTGGAATTTCTCTGAAACAACTTTGTAAAGTACTCAAAGGGGGAAAACATTAATATGTCATTTTCGTAAAATTGAAATCTTTCAATACAGTTTCTAAAATTAGAAATACACATTTCTGATAGTTTTAAGTGCGTATTCTTTTATAATTTCTTTACGTTAGATTCAAAGTTGAGCAGTTTAGTTCTGTCTATTTGCATTAACAGGAGCAAGTGCACGTTCCTCTACATAACTGAACTATATTTAGATGTTTAAATTTACCTTAAGAATTCCTATTTTGGCATCAATTCTACAATCTTTATATAAGTGTCTTTATACAAAAGTTTTGAATAGATACCTTAATATATACTTTCAAGTGTTACCTAAAATGTTTTTTAAAGACACAAAAAGAAAATTGCTAAATGTGTACAAAATATGCATAAAAGTGCAATTTGCATCAAAATCTAACCCGAAAGTAGCAACTAAATGACTTTTAGGAGTTTTCAAGATGACTCACTTAAGTCACTGATATAATGTTATTCATTAATTAGACTTCTCGTACCGAAAAACAGGGACGTAATTAAACATCCATAAATATTGCTAAGCATTGTAAAACTTTTTCTTAATATTTCATCTACAAACAATGCTGACACCATCACAGATAACTGGAATCACCCAGAACTCTTAGAATCTCCTATCTAAATTACCCAGTTGTCACCGAACAATAGTCATTTTCAAAAAATTACCAGAAGCACAATAACATTGTGACCGAAACGAGACTAACGTGACAGTTACGTTGCGATCACATGAAGGTCTATTAATGAAACGTCTCTGTAAAACTAACAGATTGCAGCAGCTTACGATTGTCGATCAGGGGTAACTTCGCTAGGTGACTTCTCACAAAATAATTGTTGCAGTGGCGTTACAATAAAGTCACATAAAAGTCATAACGTTACAGGCGTTACAATAAAGTCATCATAAGTATGTCAGTGAGGCGTAGTAATGTCAGTTAGTATAAGTATGTCAGTTTGTGAGGCGTTACAACTTCACTTACCACTCTCACATTGCGTCTATGACCATGTGTGCAGTTTTAGAGAGGAGATAAGGAATGTTTCAGGTTTTAAGGCTTTAATTTATTTTTTCCCTACATTTTTTCTACTAACTTTTGGCTCCCTTCTCCTCTGTTTCCAAAAACAATATTTCAAAAATCTTATCCCCATTATGATATGTTTTTGTTTTTTTTGAGAACATTGTGTTTACTTCAACAGACATTTTGAACAACTGTTGCCCTTATTGAAATGCTGGATGTGTTTCTACACTAATTAGTGCACTGTAAAAAATAAATGTTGTTTTCACAATATAATACAGTTAATTTTATGGTAATAAACTGCAAAAATTGCTAGTTTTGCAGTAATAAACTGCAAAATATCTACTTTTACAGTATTAGACTGTAAAATTGCTAATTTTACAGTAATAAAATACAAAATTGCTAATTTTACAGCAATAAACTTCAAAATTGCTATCTGCTGCCAGTGTTATATTATTGATTTTACCGTATACTACAGTTAAATTTTACGGTAATAAACTAAATTTTCTAGCTTTACAGTAAGAAACTAAAATTGCTAGTTTTACAGTTTATTACTGTGCATTTCACAGTTTTAAATTGGAGCCTCGGCTGCCAGTATTATACCATAAAAACAACAGTTAAGTTTATGCAGTGTGGCACTTAAGTGGTATTTCATTGGCAATTAGTGGCATTATGTTAACTTCAATTTAATGAGGATTCCTTTTTTTATTTTCCTTAGAAAAAAAAATCTGTTTTTTAAAATAAAGTTACAATTCTGAAATTAGTTTAAGAGCAGAAGAAAATTGCTAAAATGTTCAGGTAAAGGAATTTTTAAAAACCGGTATTCATCAAAAGTTTTTGTTAAAATGTTTCAATATTTAAGAACACATGACTATATCTTAAAAATGGGCAAAGCTGCTAAAATCAAGAGAACGGCTCGAGTCTCTTCTACCCTCCTTAATGGGAACCCTCGACTATGATCATTGTGACTCGCAGAGATATCTGTGTATCTTTTTCGGGGCAAGTTGGGATATCAGAAAGTGTAGTTATGCGGCTTAAATTTCGTTTACCTTATGTTTCCACTTGTCCCCACCAAACCTCCTTTGTATCTTAATTCATACGAAAGCCGCAGAAAACTCTACAATGCCAAACTTTAATAAAAAAGATTACAGGAAAGCATTAGAAAGTAGCAAACATGATATTTTAAAAACTTGTTCTCTCTCATAACGAATAAATAGTTTTAATTCCTAAAACAGTTAAAGTTTTTAGAAAGCAATCATGGATTTTAGAACACTGTTGACCAATCATTCAAGAAAATTCCCCATCCATCGAAGATCAATGGAGCTGTTAAAAGTCCAAGAAGATTTTAAGATAAATCAAAAGGAGAACAGCCCTTGAAAGGAGAAATAAACGGATTCCATCGATCTGATAAAGTCTGTGTTCTAAGCGGTGATTCAATTTTCTTTTAGGCTTCTTTCTCCTGTTTATCGGTTTTTCTTCTGTTTTAGTGTTTTTTAAAAAGGGAAAATTTAATATATTCTAGATTTGTCGAGAGAGGAATATTCTGCACTCCAAGATGTCATCTGCATGGGGACCTTTCAGCACTTGATAAGAGTTTGAAGGCTGATTTAAATATTGAGAACTTCCGAAAGCATTTGATGGAATTTCAGTGGCTATAAATGGGAAAATAATCTCATGGATTTTAACATTCCAAATTAGTTTCATTACTATAAATGCGGGCTCTTCTGAATGTAGTGTGTGGGTAAATAAAAGGGTTTAAATGGAATATGTCTGAATGAACTGCCATTGAAATCTTTCAAAATTAGAATTTTTCTACAACAATGTTTTCATGATCATAAATGTTATTTAAAAGCGTTAATAATACACAAATGTGATGATAATGCTTATCATAATGTCGTGCTTTATAGTTATTTCAACTGGATAAAGGAGCACAAAACGTCACATGCAGGATTGTAATACTGTTGTTGTTGATGTCATGTGCCAGCCAGGCTGGCAATTTGTGGTGCGCTGCTTCACTTTTCCAACCGTACCGTAATTTGGTATGAATTCCATGTTCCACAGCACACACATGCCATAAGAACCGGCTTATAAGTTAGGCAACCATTCACAGCACGACAATGCATTAATACAAAGAAAGTACACGGGCAGGAGAGAGAAGGTACAGTCCCGAGAATTCGGTACTGCCTTCAGTCAGACTTCTTTTACAACTAGGCAAGGAGGCCGACGCAGGATCGTAATATCACTCTTACTCAGTTAAAACTTGCTTTTAGTCAATGTGGTCTTATCAATCCTCTGAGGCCCAGAACATAAAATTATTGAACCGAAAGCAGGTGGATTATGTTGAAACCATTGTTTCAGTCGGCTGAAAAAAAAAATGCTCGTAGACTCAATGTAAGCCACTATGCTTCAAAGATGCCACCATACAGCCAGCAAATACATAATTATGTTTGGCAGGAATCAAATTTTAACGAGACATTTAAAAGCATTATTATTATTTCAAATGTGATCATATCAACTGTACTTCCATTGATTTTGGTTAACGTTGTCTTTTTTGGGATAGGTCTCATATGCTAAATGTCTTCTATTTGGCTAAAAAATGCTAATTAAGTAAATAAATCGTATGTCTAAGAGTTTATCCACATTTCTCCCCAAGCTCTTCACTAAATTTTGAAAAAGTTAAACTTTAGTGTGTGAAGCCAAAAAAAAAAAAAAAAGTAAAATATCATTAGCAACAGTTATTGCTTTTAAATAGTCTTAAATAACACTCAAAATGCAATTAAAGCTATGAATGAAATTACTCTTGTCTTTAATTAAACATTATAGGTTCACTTTCTTCTATAGTGATTTTTTTCTTTTAAATTTTTATTTCTACACTTGCCCGTTGATTTCATCCTATGCCATTTCGTACAGACAATAAAACTATATTTTCATAGGGGTTAAAATTGTCACAATTGTTTCATAAAAATAATGGATTAAGTTTACTCAATTTTTTACCTTAGTTATTCATATTTCTTAAATGGCTTATTCCTTCATTTGTAACACCCCATTATTGATCAACTTGAGAAATACATAATATTTACTAAACCATACACTATTTATCACCTGAGGATGACTTATTCATCTGCAAATAAATACATTTCCGGAATATAACACCGGAGCTCTATTGAATTAATGTCTATAAGTTTATCAACACTTGGAGATATTAAAATAAAACTCCATTGCATACGTCAAACTAATCCTCCGGCTTTAACCAGTACTTCAGTAGCAAAAGTTCTCACTGCCAACACTTGCGAAAGCATTAATCTTTTTCATTACTCAGTTCTCTGATTAAATCCCAGCAGATCTTCCATCAAATCTTAATCAGGTTGCTCAAGATTAAGAGGATCAATGTCATTTATTTCTGCCGGGAGATTTCTCCTCCCTTGTAACTTATTTAAGACTTCCATCCCGAATCTCTCTCTCTCTTGTTTTTCCTCCCCCACATGGAAGGAGATTTTGGGATGGGATTATTGTTCCTGTTCGATTGCAACTACACCTTGTTCCCTTCAACAAGGAACTTTATGGCTCCGGTTCCATAAAGAAAGGTATGGTCATTAGTGTTTCGGATTGAAAACTGCCGGTAATTAACACGGAGTTATTGCACGCCGGAGAATTAAGAAAATAGGAGAGATTATTTTATCCCTTTTGTGAAACATGCAAAGAAAATAAAGGTAGGCACTTTGAGTAAGAATGGAATAAGCTTCCGTGAGATTAATTAACGAAGAATGGATTGGCTAGGCAGAAAGCCAAGATGCGGTGACTGCAAAGTAGTTAGTTTGGTGTACTCGTAATGTTGTTTTGTTTAATATGCCTTTCAAAGAGAGAAAATAGCAGAGAAAACTTTTTTTATGTTCGTTTACTACACAATATTTTAATCATTGTAATAGTAAGGGTAACATTAAGTCATGTCAGTACCATTACATCACTTCAATTGTTTTAGTATATTTTACTTTCAAAGCCCATCGCAACACTTTCTTAGAAAGTTTATGAGATAAGTTTCCTACTCTTTAGTTCACAAAAGAAAAGCTCGCAATAAGATCAGTGAACCAAAGCTGGATATACTTAGCTTTGACCATTTTTCATAATTTTTGGTTTAGCGTATTGAGCTGAATTACTTTATGAAAAAACTTTCACTTATGTGTTAACACACATCAAATATAATTTTCTTTGTAAAATTAAATTTAATCAATTTGGAAAGAAATAGAAATATCAAAGCAATGTGTGTAATGCTGAACAAATGTATAGTACAATCGATCTCTAATTTAAACTATTTTTTTAGGCTGGTCACTTTGGGAACATCCATTTATGCAACGTAAAATTATTTACTTAATAAAATTTTGTGTTGTTAAAGAAAATATAGCTATTTTTCATAAAGCATATCCCAACTCAACTTTCCAATAATATAAACCCAAATTTAGTTAATATTAACTGGAAATTGGAACTATTTCTTTCTTGAAGATCACTGAAAACAATGTGGGACGTTTACAGTTATCTCATCAAATCAAGCCACATGCACTTCAAATGCAAATGTAAAAATGCAGTACCATCAACTTGTGTTTAACAATAAAATTCACTCCATTATTGGAGTATGATCAACTTAAGAAACATGGACTATCTTTGCACTACCTTATTATATACAACTAAGCTCACTACTCAGTTATTCTAAAGTTACTACTTGGATGCGACTTTCGAAGTGCACTTCCTATGTTGTAATATTCTATACAATATTATTACAGTTGAAAATTTTGTGATGCTATGAAATACAAAGGGGGAGTTTTTAACATAAGGAAATTGTATTTTTCTGGATTAAAGTTGCACTGCTCTTATCAATTTTTTTCCCCGAAAGCCAATTCTGATGTAGCTCAAAGTTATCTTAAATGGAAGAATAGCTTTAAACCCAGCTAATAATTGAATATAAATGAAAGGGCAAGTGGATAAAGGTGACATGAGACAATTTTTGAAACTTACTTTTTACCATGGATGAAGATTATAAGCCCTTCAATATCGTGCCCCATTAGTCACAGCAATGGTTGGTAACTAAGAATGATCCCGTTTTACCCGTTGAGAAAAATCGATTAAAAGAAATAACACAACATTTTTTTGAAAGCTTTTTCTAGAATAAAAAAAAAAATGTCACATATCACCTTTATCCACTTGCCCCTTTAAATATATTTAATAATTATTATTTATTAATTTATGACATTTTCACAATGGTTTAAGAGTGTTTCATCTGTTTTATATCACGAAATGAAGTAAAAATATTAAAATATTAGGGGGGCAGTTTAAGTTAGAGAAACCGTAGTTCAAAGCTACCTGAATGAATTTTACCATTTTTGGTTCATTTTGCCTGATAAATAACGTCATGTCTGACATTATCTTTTACACTATTTTACTACTTTTATTTATTCTTCCGTATTGAAGACGATATTCTCCTTAAATCATATAGAAGCACGTTCACATTTGATTATTAATTTACGATGTAGTTCAGGGACTCGTGCCGCAGTATGGCACGTCGGAGCAGTAATGATGGTTCTCGAAGATTTTTTGAAAAGTGAAAAAGACTAAAAATATACTTAATAGGTAGTACAAGATGTTGGAAAAATTGATAATGGTCAGTATAGTTTTTTTCTGTCAGATAGTGGCACTCTTCGCAAAAAGCTTAGTCGCACCTTGCTTTAGTGAGTAGGGTAGACCGAAACACGTTTACGCACATTTTTTTCAATAAATTTTCTTATTTTTCTGTTTCAATTTATTAATTTCTAACGTTATGGTTTAAAGTTACAGTTTGTGCATTCAGTTTTAGCCCTGTTTGAGTATTTAGGCATCAAAAAAAACAATTTTTTGGTCAATGCCTGTTGCGTTGACCTGCCCCGTACTCGGGGCACGTTTACGTAGTCTCACTTGCTGACCCAGTCTCACTTACAGAACGGCATTTTTCATTATTTTGACATCAAACTTAGTTATGTTAGTTTTTGGCACATAATGTCCTACCATCTATAAAATAAAGAACATTTATGATCGGCAGAATAGTCGATAAATTAAAGCCGAGTAGTCATGAAGACATAACTTGTAGCATGATTGTAAGCTACTAGAAACAAATCTCTCAATCAACTAAACCTTAAATGATGATTCGCAAAACTAATTAGTCTGAAAGTACCAAGCAGGTTTGACACAGTACGGTGCACAAAAAGCTTTAAGGGCACGTTTACGCAGTAAGAACGTGCATAAACGTGCCCCGTCGACTTGGTCAGATTTATTTTTAACGTGCAACGAAATTTAATAACATTTTAACTCACATACGAATACTAAAGCAAAGATAAAGTTCTGCTAATATTCAGATGTTTTTATTTTTATTTTTATCCAAGCATTATTAGTTCACAGTAGGCATCAATAAGTTCAACACAAAATTTACTCAAATAGACAGAAAACAAGTTATTCTCCTCAAATGCTATATCAAAGCTCGAGAGACACTAAAAGACTTTGTGAGAGTACTTGCTGGGGAGCAGCAGCAATCTGTTACGTCTGGTGACACATCAATTATAACGCGTTTCGAAAAAAGGACACTGCGTTAACGTGCCCAGGTCTACATTAATTAAAAGGCCGAAAATATTCATAATGATTTTCAGAATTTTTTTCAATAAGATTTTATTGATGGTTTTATAACATATATTTATGGCTTTAGCAAATGCGAAACCTCTCTATTTACTTTGGGTTACACAGTTGTTAAAAAAAAAAAAAAAAAAAAAAAAAAATGGGCAAAGTGAGTTAAGAAAATATAACTTTTTTTCAGAAAGATTGTTAAAATTCTATAATAATTGTTTCAGTTATTTTCCCCTCCTAATATATTTTATAGAAATTTTAAAATATTCCTTCATTAACAAGTCATGAGTTTACAAGACTCCATTAAAAATAAAGAGAAAAACAATTAGTTATTTTATTTACATTGCATAGCAGTTATCTGCAATTGGATTAAATTGAATCCTGAAGAAAATAGTTTTTAAACGAAAAAACAGTTTATGTTTCTTTGTTCAATATGTATTTTACATTGAAGCTTCAGTTGGGTCTGAAGTAGATCCAATGGTCTAAAAATGTTTCCTCGCCGCTTTATGGATCATTTATTGCTTTAATGATCCCATTAGAAAACTATTTTTCATGGTGACCCTCGTAACTTAAACCAATTTCTCTGTCCAAACATAATTAATGTTTAATTCACTGGAGCATGAGCTCTCATAATGATGAATTGCTGCTGAAAGGAATACGAGAGCATTCGTAGTGAAAATAAAACGATTTAAAATGATAAAGACTTTTTTTCTTTGTTAATTTAAATTAAAATAGTTGTAAACATATTGCTTTACAAACAGCACTTCTTTCAGTTTCTACCTGTGCTAGAATAAATTCTAAATATATTTTTAATTAGCTGCGAGATAACATTTCAATTCGCTTTAAGAATAAAATTTTTAACAAAACGAGGTAAAAATTGTAAGAAAAGTAAAAGCTAATGTGATTAAATCATACTGCAGACAAGGAAAGATATAATGTTTCATTTACTAGTCATTTTTTAAAAATTAACTTTATGTTAAAAATTAACTTTGTAATAAACTTTGTGTGCGTGTGTGTGTGTGCGCTTTCGTTTTTCTTTTTCGGGAAAGTGGAGGGGGGGAGGGCTGATTAAGTAAAAAATAAAGTCCTATTGCAGGTTTATTGGAAATATTAAAAGCAATTAAAGAATTACCGCTTACATTTTATCACAGATTTTGTATACCGTTGATCTAACTATCCATTGGCACAATTATTTTAAGGCCCTGCCATGTTAGGTCGCTTGTTTTTTAAAAATTCTCTCATGAACTAGATAATTGCAGCACAAATAACAATATTTACTTCAGCTGTACATAAAATGTAGCAAGGACTTTTTTTTTGTAAAAATACAATTAGCTTTAGAAAAAAAAATCCTGAATAGTTGTGGTAGAGAACAGGGCATAGAAATGTCATCTAACAGTAACGACAGTGATAGAGTAAAGACAGGCACTTTTGCATACTCAAATAATAATTTAATTACGTAGTAATCAGATTTTTAGTCCCCTTACACAAGATTACTTTTTCATATTAAAAAACGGAAATACAGTTCAAAAATTTAGTCGAGAGTATTTTCATGCTTTGTACTATAAATAAAAAAATTGATATGCAGAAAAAAGGTGGAAGAAGAGGAAGTAATTGAAAAGTTTAATATATTAAATTTGGTTTTTTGGCTTTTTTGGCTTTTTTTCAATGCAAAGATCATTCTTAATATTAAAATAAATAAATAACCCCCTTGCATCTCCCCCTCCCCTTCTTTAACCCAATCTTCCATTTTATCATTAGAAAGTCACGATAGACTGACCACTAATATAGTCTTCACTGTTTTTGTATATTTCGCTCCTCCTAAACGAATTTCACTTATCTAAAATATATCTACGAGTACTTTCACACTTTACAAAAATACTCTCTGTGTCTCTGGCAGTTACTCCGAGTGATCCACCCTTGATCACATGTTTTTAAAGACTTTTTCTGTACTTACTTTTGTCTTGGTTTTCACCTTTTGCTTCCGGTTGCAGAGTTAAATTCAGCCGCGTGAACTTAAACGCACTTCCGCTTTATAGTAGAGCGAGCGGCACAGTGCGTAACACAAAATAAATTTAACAAACAATAAATTTAACACATTAATCTCAAGGCTAACCAAAACAAAGATATATTTGCAGATTGTGGGCATTTAATCTTCACGTGAGCTATGTATAAGCCTCTTATATAAATATTTTTACTTATGTAAGAATCATCATACGTGCGAACGGAACAATGCGTCACGCCGCTCCGCTGTAAAGACGTTTAGAATTGAAGTTTAAAAGGGACAAGTGGTAAGAAAAAGAGAGAGACGAAGATATTGGGGGTGGCCAAGTGGAAGGAAAGGGAATGTGTTGTGGAATTTGGGCATTAAGTCATTATATAAGCTAAAAAAGTACGCCTTTAATATAAATGCTTTTATTTATTTGTTTGAGGATTCTCTAGTGATATGGCACAAAGCGTTAGGCCGCTCTGCTGTCAATACGTTTGGAATGGACTTTTCTAATTCACGTTTGGTAACAGGACGAGAGAAGAAAATATTGGGGTTGCCGGGTGTAGGAAGGGGGGTGTGCTGTAGATTTCCGAGGAGTAAATCATTACAAACCTTAAATATAGGCCTTTAATATATATGTATTTTGTGAAGATGTTTATGTGCTAACGGCACGAAGCATCAGGTCGCTCCTCTAAAAAGGTGTTAGGAATATACTTTTGGATGGTATGCGTGGCAACAGGCCGATAGAAGGCGATGATATAGAATTAGTTTGGATTAATCTGTGCTTTGGGTCCCTCTTCTCGCCAAATACGGATTTCGGTTTTGTCGCCATAGAAACGCCATTTTTGCGGAATGTCTCTTGGAGCTTTCAACTACGCGAGACAACAAGGAAAACACACCAGTTGGCGATTTGGGTTCAGTTCCCAACTTGCTCTGTTGGGAGAGCGGAAGACTGAAGATCACTGGTAGTTTGTTTATGTGACCTTTTAAAACGCAATGTAAATATTTTATTGTTCTTGTTATTTTAATTAATACTATACTGATTTTGAAACGTAATTTGCTTTATACAAATGAATATTTTTGAAGAGCGAAAAAAAAACTAGGCGACAATGCGATCGTGCAAGATATGTTTTCTAGAAAAATAGTAATATAGTGCTTCAAACTGAAAGCCCTATTGCACGACAGCATAGACTACAGGCACATCGCAAAAGATATAAAAAAATGAAAGCAAATGAAACGAAAATTGAAAAAACGAAAAAACTTTGAAATAAAATATAAAAAACACTTTTTAAATTTAAAGACTATTTCTGTCTGCTCATTCGCACTAAAAAGTACGAAACAAACGGTGAAAATGCGCTTTGGGTCCCTGCTTGGCGCATTTTCAAAAAGTCGCCATTTTTTGCGTAATGTCTCTCGGAGCTTTCAATTCGCGAGACAACAAGGAAAAACGCGCCAGTTGACGACTTTTTGAAAATGCGCCAAGCAGGTACCCAAAGCGCATTTTCACCGTTTGTTTCGTACTTTTTAGTGCGAATGAGCGGACAGAAATAGTCTTTAAATTTAAAAAGTTTTTTTATATTTTATTACTTACTTAAACTAGCTGTCGTGGCCGTCACGAAACTTTCTTCTATATCTATCTTATGAATTCCGGTTACAAAATAAAATACTCTCCCAAATAGTTGGAGACAACTCCAATTTCTCAATTATCGTAATACCCCTGCAAATGCAGAATCAGTGAGCGAAATTGGAAATCATTGCAAAAGCCTTGTTTAGATTAATTGCAAACATTTTATTTGTTAGTAAAAAGAAATTGGCAACAGTTAAAAATTTCAAATCATTGAAAGTTTTCAGATGTTTTGATAATTAAATAAGGTGAAAGCGATTTTTTAATGAATTAATTTTTCGCATTGTTGACTAAGCGCAAAAACCACCTCAACCTCCCCCGGGGGAGATTAGCGCCAAAATTTAATCGATGCTTGCTTCCATATTGGGTTAGTGTTATTCCAAATTTCATTCAAATCGCAGCAATATTTCTCGAGATACAGCAGTGCAATGACAAAATAAGCACTTTTGATTGCACGACCCCCCTTTAAGTGATTGACACAAAAATTGAATCAGCTCTTGTACTCTTTAACGTGTACTTGAGTACCAATTTTTGGTCGTTTTCGTTCATTACTTCTCGAGGTATAGCAGTTACATTAAATAAGAAGAACGCTCGATTGCTCCACCCCCTTTGAAATATTGGCACACAAATTGAATCAGCACCTGTACTCAATAGGGTCTACCTATGGACTAATTTTCGTTTTATTCCGCCGGTTACTTCCTGAGATATAGCAATCACCCACGCACAGAACACGTGTGATTGATCCACTCCCTTGGAGGAATTCGCTAAAAAAAGTCAGGTGCACCAGTTCACATGGTGGTACATATGTGCAAAAATTTTTGTTCGATTTCATGCAGTAGTTTTTGCTCTAGCGCGGCCACAAAAACTGGTCACACACATAGAGACTCTCACACACACAGACACGCGCACAGACAGACATTTTCCAAAAATGATCGAAATGGACTCAGCGCACCTCAAAACGTGCGAATCCGACAAAATTCGACATTCGAAAATTTTCACGAATCCAATACTTTCTACTATATATGAGATATGGAAGAAAGTAAAAATGGCAAAAAAAGGCCGATTTTGAGGGAAAAAACGGCGTGGCAATTTAGATATACTTAGCCAAATCATTTAACAGGAAATTCTGTATGCTCTGTCTACTATAATACATTTACATAATTATTCTATGCATTTGATACTCGTGTATTATAAGACACGTACAATGTACAGTTGCACCTGCTTTTGTTTATTAGCAAAGACTTTTAGGTCTGCAAGACATTTTATCTCTTTATTTGAAACTAGGTGACCCGTGCGGAATTCCGCAAAAAAAAAAAAAACCTCTAAACTTAAAATTTAATACGACAATTTTTATTGGCTTCATTTGCGCAACATCGCCATCTACTGCCGTCGTTCTGACAACTTTTCAAAGAGATCAAAGACACGTTCACTTTTACAACTACTACAAAAGTGATACCCTATATTAAAATCAAATACCCAAGGCTACTACGAAACTAAATACTAACGTTATCGCAAAACTACCATAGTATTTTGAAACAATAAAAGTTACAATTAAGGTTTACCGAGTTAAGCCTTGGCTTGAAATGTCGCATTTAAAATTGATTTGAACAACAATGTAACGATTTTAACGTTTGAGCAAAAAATTTAACTTTTTCAAACTTCAATCGCTTATAAGTCGCTTAAACGTGGATTTTCGAGATTCTCGTTACGCGGCGCTAGCGGAGAAACGTTCTAAAGAACGCATTTTTTTTAATCTTTCGAATGAAATCAAAATGGAGACGATACGACAATTATTTCGCTAGATAGAGTCAATTTTGTGCCCAAAAATTGAAGTTCGAATAAAAAACGAACCGACACTTTTTAAAGGGTGGGTCTAATTTTCGTCAATAGCCCGCGGGATAAGCTTCAAAATCATAAATTTTCTTGCAATTCGATAAAGAAATGAGCGAGTTTCGACCGGGTATAGGATTCGGCTTATTTAAATAATATATGGAGATACTTTATTTCATGTCTACAGTGTAATTCAAAATTTCAGCCTTGTTAGCTTTTTTACTCACTTTCCTTTTCATAAAAACTAACTTAATAAAATATCTTAATTAATAATAAAAATAATTATTATTATTATTATTGTTATCATAATAATAATAAATACATAAATAATATATTTTTTAAGTTTTTGTTTTTAATTCACAGTTTAAAATGAGTAGTTAATAAAGTAGCATATTCCTACCTTTTATCTATTTGCTACTAGTAAATACAGTGCATCTTGTTCATCTCTGATAGATAGAGATAAAAGACGGTAGCAACAAATGCTCCATATTAACAACTAGAGTCTCGTAGAAAGGCCTCATCAAGGATCATAAGCCTTTAATGTTCACTTTTATCAAGAGCGTAATAAAAAGTGCCTTTCATACCTCTAGAGAGATTCGAAAGTGCAATATTTATTTGGACACTTTCAACCGTTAATGCATTAAATTCACAAAGGTTCAGACCTGTGGATCTGATTAACTCGCTTATAACCCCGTTTTCTTTCAACGCGGTGACTTTTGGCCCCAATTATTCAGTTAAAAGAAGTTCTGTTTTACGTATTTTATTGCCAATATTTATGTTAAGACTGAAATATAATTAATATTTTTAGTCAGAGACATGGATTTTTTTTGCGAAGCATGACAATACTCTTTGGCAGTTTTTAGAGCAGTGATATTCTTTTGAGGGAGTGAAATGTGTAAGAGAGAGAAAGAAGACAGAAGACCACAGTGATTAATTGCATCAAAAATAATTTTCCTGACTAGAAAAAAAATCATAAGATTTTCCCTATTTTAGTTTTTTGCCTTTAGCATGTTCAAAAATTTACATTTTAAGAAAAACAAAATAGTTGAATTTAATATTTCAAAATTATTTAGCGCTGCTTTTACTTGTTTTCTCATTTTCCACGATGCTAAAATTTACTTAAAATACAAAGCGTGTAAAAATACGCTTGATTACATTTTTGAGATTTTTTCCAACTCTCAAAATGTTGAGAACGAGATTACTACTCAACAGATTAAATTATCTAAGCTTGAAGATGAATTAAACGTGTCTCTACTTTCAGTTATATTTTTTTCTTCTATTTTTATTTAAGTTATTCACTATTTTCAGTCTTCCAACATCAAAGTTCGTGAAACGCTCACCCATATGATCAGAGCAATGGATAATTTGGTGAAATTTTTTTTTTATGGTATAGGTTTAAATTGAATTTTAAGAGTCATTTTCCCTACTATTGATGTAGTATTTTAAATCTTGAATAGTTTAAGCTCTGGATTAGTTATCTCGTACCCAATTCAGAACAATCTAAAAAGCGAAAAAGCGATTTCGTATCATTTCAAGCATTTAGCAAACTCCTTTCAAATTCAAACAATTGTTAGCGTCAAGTCCAAGGCCTAACTATCAAAACAATCAGCACGCTACTAGTTCATAAAGGGTTGACGCGATGCTTTTCAAATTGATCCGGCTTAGTGAGCGTACAGATGCAGAAGCTGAAGGCTTAGACAAATGAGCAAGTGTTCACTACTGTGTGATGAATGATTCATCACTTCAGTTGTTAAGCTGTTTCAAATCTACAGTGAGACCAGATTTCAGCTTCTATTAAGCAGGGAGACTTATATGGAAAATTAATGATACGCATTTCTAAAATGTCCCTTGATTTCAAGAGCGAAATATTGATTAGTATACATTAATTGGATAAGTTTTTATGCGTGCCCTTTAATGTGAAAAATCTGAATAAATAACATTTTAATTATCGAACATATTTGTGCTTTTGAACTTCCTGTCTTCATGTAATGCTTATAATCTAAAGTGAATGTAAGAAAACAATGAGTTGCTCTACCCAAAAATAATAAATATAGTCAGTTGGGGTAATTCTATATTTTTCTCTCCAACAGATCTTCAAGTAAGAAGTAACTGATTTCAACCAGTTTTATTTGCCATTATTATTAAAAACGTTTATTTATGAATTTCACTTTCCTAGCTATTTTTTACGGGCAATGTAGGTGTTTCGGTTTTCTCTTTAAATTCTGTAGGGGTCCTGTACATGGAAACAATTTAAGTTTTTCGTTCTTTCTATATTTTTTGAGAAGATTTGATGTCAATTGCACTTTTGTGTGCATTTTACACAAATTCAGCGCATAAGTTAGTTTTTTTGTATTATTTTCCTTTTTAAAGGATTTCAGACTACATTTGGAAGATTTAGCGGTTGCATGCTACCTACGAGCCATAGATTGAGTATTGTTGTTGTTGAATTTCTTAAGCTTCTAAACGGATTGTGTATAATGCAATTATCTACATACATCTACTTTATGGGAAAATAAATTGGGTGTTTCCATTTACTACATAGCTTGGGTTAATGGAAAATATAATAAGGTAATAGGAAACGTGATTTCATTCTCTAACAAACATTCATGAATTCAACGCAGTTGCTCACAGATATTGCAGTCTTGGGTAGAATGTAGAAAATTGTACGTCTCAACTAAAAGAAAGAAAACAATTAAACTCTGCATCATTTCATCCAAATTGACTCTACTTGTCATTTTACTGGCAAAATTTTCATGTTGTGGAGCTATCATGTTGAATGCAGACTGAAAAGACTGCTCCAGAAGTCCATTTTATTATGCCATTAACAGCATACAATTTGAACTGTTAAACCTAAAAATGTGTTTAGATCAGTTAAAAAGTTGAACTGCAGTGCTACTTGTCAGAAGATTAAAATTGAAACTGGCAAAAAGAAAAAAAAAATCTAAAATATTCTTTAGTTAACATGTTTTAAATGAAGTATACTTTCCACGAGAAGACCACGATTTCGGACGTCAATTTTATAATTAAGAATTTAAATATAAAATCCTCCGAACCTATTGCTGCAAAATAAGTTTTATTATTTACTTCTACTTCTAAGACTACTTTCCCATTAATATTCTATTTTTTTTACTTTTAAAAGAGATAAGATGTGGCCCATATCACGGATAACCCCTTTTAATCTGACACGTGGCAGTATCATATTTTACTTTTCAAAATTAATTAAAAAATCTACAGTAAAAATAGTTGTTGTTTTCACAGTATAATACAGCTAATTTTATAGTAACAAATTGTAGAAATTGTTGATTTCACAGCAATAAACTAAAAAAATTCTGCTATACAGTAATAAACTACAAAAGTGCTAATTTTACAATTTTATTACTGTGCATTTTACAGTTTTATACTGAAACCTCTGCTGCCAGTATTACACTGTTGTTTTTACATTATAATACAGATAATTTTGTGGTAATAAACTGCAAAATCGCTAATTTTACAGTTTATTACCGTGCATTTAACAGTTTTAAACTGGAACTTCTGCTGCTAGTATTATACTGTAAAAACAACTCTTTATTTTTTGCAGTTTAATGATTTAAAAAAATCTAATGATGAAAATGTTTTGCGTAAGAAATGAAACATATATGTGTTTATTAGAGAAAAATGTTTCACTCATCACATGTTGTAAACATTACTTTTTAAATGAAATTTAAAATTGGCACATACAAGAAAAAATGACAGATCAATTCAATCGAAATCTCAACGGAATTGACAATAATTAAAACCCTTGATCAATAAAATGTCCTCGACCACCCATCCATTCAGATCATGAAACGCTTCCTCCCGCAGTTCCCCCACGATGTTATTTTGGATCAAATGGTAATCAATTCCCTTCTCCCAAAATATCTACCTTGTAGTCATTTGTGATAAGCCCTATCACACAAAGCAAAGGGTCATTATCAACTTTCTAATGATCGTCTGGCATTGATGGATGAGCCCTCCCTCAGCCCTGTCTTTCATGCTTGACGTCACTCATCGCTCACAGTGCCTTATCTTCGGACGATCCATTTATAAAAAGGGGGAGCGGGATTAATTATAGTCCGAGTGTGAAATTAAGGGCTCTTTTTAGCGAGGTTTTTCAAGAAGATGAGTTGCGTAGGGAAATTATTGTTTAATGAAAGGTTTAAGAAGTAATTTCCGGTCATTTTCACACCCAAGCACACCACGTAATTTTCTCAGTTTTTTTTTTTTTTGGAGAATTAAAAAATAATTATTTTGATTAGAGATATTGCTAGAGTTTTTCAAGGTGTGAAAAAAATCCTTGATATCTTTTGGCAAAGGGAAATTTATTTTAGGGAACTGAAACCTGGCGAACACAGTAAGAAGCATGGTAATGATCGATTACATAAAACATATTTTTTATAGATGAAATGGAAGAAGACAGTTAAAGAAGAGGTGTTTAGTTCTTTAACTTTTAGCTTTCGGTAGTACTACTTTGACCTTTAAACTGTAGATAATACTTCTTGGACTTTTCAAAATTTGGAATGTTTGACACTTTGAGTTTGAAAAACAAGACAATACACTCAAATGCAATATAACATTTCAATTGCTTTTCTTCTCCTTCTTCCACGGTGCTTAGTTTATTTAAAAGAAAAGCAAAAAATGCGCTTGGCTTATTTTTTGATGAAGGGTATAGGAATGTAAGGTGACGAATTTGCAATATCTGTAATTCTTTCATTGATGTTAACACATCACTTTATCCTTTCAAGAACGTCATATCTCAAAAATTATAGAATTTGAGGTCTGCCTGTTTCTAACTGGCATGAAAGAGTAGCATAGCTCTGTTAAAACCTGCATATCTATAACTCTACATTTCGCCGTTAAAGAGAAAATGTGACGGTTTAACACATTCAAATATTTCAGGAATGTTAATTTCAAGAGTGTTACATCTTAGTTGTGTTTCAACCGTTAGGCAGGAAACATTAATTTCATTCAGAGAAAGATTTTTTTCCCGAAAACAGTATTGCACATAAAAAAGAGCATTTTTATTCTTATTTTTTAATAAAGACAGCAAAATTTGCTTTTATGTGGGAATTATAAGAAGAGCAATTAGTGACAATAATGACTAGATATGTTTTAAGATATTTCAAATATTATTATTCCAATTTAATGCAAGAACTGTAAGAATTGCAAGAATCGCAACTTTTAAAATTTACACGTTTTGCATTTTTTGAAACAAAGAAAAAAACATTCGAAGTTTTTGAAAAAGACCTCATGCATGAAAAAAAGTTCAACTAGCGTTGTTTACAAAAAGCTACTTAGACTACCCTGATTGTCAGGAGACAATCTTTAAGTAAAAAAAAATTGTTAAATGTGTTGGGAGCAAATATTTTATGAAATCTAAACATCTTTAAAGGAAACCGAATAAAATGTGAATGAACTAAGGTTTATGTTATAAAAGTAATAAATATTTTAGCAAGAATTTTTTTTTCAAATGATCAAAGTTAACAAATCATTTTCAAAATAGTGAAACACAAAACAGATAAAAGTAAATCAACTTATAAAGTTAGAACACCACTTTGTTTGTTTTTTTTTTGTGCTACCATTTCAATCATATTTACTCATGATATCAAAGATCCAATAAAATAAACTGTTCTGCATTTAAAGACATCAATTAAATACTAGAATAGTTCTCAACAATGATTTTCCTTTCAAAATCATCAATTTACAAAGAAAAAAATAAATTCAAGATTAATAATTATTTACAAGACTTACTTACTTACACCCTTCCCGTTACTATCTGTATCATTCGAGCTTCTAATACAGTTGATCAAAAATGACATTTTGTACCTAATGATTATCAATCTCCATCCTCCCTCAATATTTCTCAAATAGTAATTTGCAACTGAGCCCTGCCGCATAGCACTAGTCATTATCAACTTTCTAATGATCGGATGGCATTGATGGATGAGCCCTCCTTTAGCCATGTTTTTCATTCTTGATGTCACTCATCGCTCCAAGTATTGCATTTTCGAACGATCTATAATTTACAAAAAGTGCGGCAATGATGATTATAGCCCGAGAGTGAAATTTAGGGTTTTATTTACTTATTTTTTTTTAATCTCTCACGTTGGTTTTTAATGGAAAAATAAGCGGTTAAAATATCGTGCAGTAGAACGATTAGAAAATGATATCTGTGCTTTTTCGCACAGTGTCTTGTAGTTTAAAAAATGATTTCTTAAGAGACGTAGAAAATAGCCTTGCAAAAAAATTGATTTGAATTTTTCGTTTTTTAGATTTTTGTCGTTGTATTTTGGTGTTGATCACATTGGTTAACATTTTAATGTTTTGATACCAAAAAGACGTAAATTACAGGACTTTGAAATGTAAATATTAAATAACAAAAATCGTGTTAATTTTGATTTCGCTGTTTGTTTGAAAAAAGTTTGACTTTGATTTCGCACTGAAATAAAATATTTTTTTTCACATAGTTTAATGATTGTTCTGTTTATTTCTATTAAGACAAACCCTTTTAGCATAGAAAAATAAATTTTCTATGACAACTGATTTCAAATATTGCAAAGAAACCGGTAGTAAGCAAAAATGTCCTACAGTATAAATATCGGAATCTGTAATCGATAGTTAATTTAGTTGAATCGAAAAATCCTTTCGAAATTTTATAAATGTCAAGCAAAAATAACATGTGGAAAAAACTAAGCCAGTTCCAATATCATTTTTTGTGATTAATTTTCTCTTAAAAAAAAAATAAATAAATGAATACTATGTAATGTATAAGTAACTACTACACTCATATAATCGTCGGTAATCACTTTTGTAAATGCTACTCAACAACATTTGAAGTATCTTTGTCATTTAGTAATTACAGGTGTTAATGAAATTACATTATTGGGAACCAAATGTCCCAAGTTTCGATTCTGTAGTGAAGAATTTCAATTAGAGTTTAAAGTGGAAGTGAGCATATTCTGCTTTTGATTGATCAAAGTTTAGCGAGACATAAATTTCGTCAAGTAAAAATTAGATTTTTTAAGAAGAGGTAATCTATGTTGAAGGAAAATGGCAACATTTATTGCAATGCTTTGTAATCCTCGCTGGTACTTTTAGCTTATTTAAAAAGCCTTTAAAAGGTTAATATTCGTTTGATGCAGTACCTGATGCTACGTATTAGCCCATGTTTTGCAGAAATTAAAATCTTTATAGGTGCTCTTTTAATCTCAAACTCATTTTTGGAAAAAATCCAAAAGTATACTTATTTTTAATTTCAAAACAAATGTTTAGGGGGGAATTTAATGTTGTATATCAAATATCTATTTGAATAGAAAAGCATTTCAGAAAATGACAAGACTTACATATAGAACCAAACTTCATAAAAGTGTGGTGCGTGCAAATAAAGATATAAATATAGTCTTTAAAGAGTATAAGACTGAAAAAATGAGAATTTAAAGAAAATGAGAATTTAAAGTCAAATGAATGCGATCAGTCATATTAACACCATTTGTAAAGGGATAAACTGAAGAGGTCCCTACAAAAACATTTGAAACTTTTTGTAAAATATTGCATTTTGCGAGATTTTGGTTGAAAAAGGATTTGGCTTTCAGAAAAGGGCATAATCAATATGCAGCAGTAGACTAATTTTATATAAATATACCTCAGTAGAAAACCTAATAAAGTTGAATCCCCATTACTCAGAAATGTCTCTTAATTCTTAATTGTTTTATTTCAAACTTTTCCTAACCTTAAGCATATCACGGAATCGGTAATAACATCATCGGCGTTCTTTGCTGTCACAGGTGTACAGTTATTATTCATTCCGATGATGTGACTAGCAACCCCTTTCATCTCCGTAAATTTGATCAGCAGACATCGAGTTGAAACCTTAATTAAATATCCTTCACGCTTCCAAGTAGATCTATAACAAGAGATTTTGGATCTAATAAATGCCGTTACAAGGAGAACACATTAGTGAAGTAATCCATCAAAGCCAGCTTGTCGTCGAAGAGCCAATCACAACTCAGGAGGTATGTGTGTCTGAGATGTGATTGGACAAGGGAATGTAAATTTAAAGGGAGAAATTTTTTTTCATTATCAGTCTTTCCCTACAATACTTTAAAAGCAAGAGGAGAGAAAACTGATGGATTTTCCCATCATGCTTTTTACTTTATTGGGAATTCGTAAAATGCATTCAAAGGCTCATTGAAATTACTGTTTTAGGCAAAAATAATTAAAAGGAAAGAAAAATCATCTCAAAGGGGAAAACAACAAGATTTGATATGTATGTATAATTTTTACTTTAAAACTCTTATAATGTACTGTCTGATCTTCTTAGGTAATGACTTCCGCACATTGACGCATGCGTCAGGTCTTCTCGGATTTTACCAAAATAGGGGTGATAGATAAGATAACAATAAGGAAATAATAAAAAGAAGCATTTTGCGCCGTATTAAATAACGAGGAACGATGATAATTTCAAAAACATACTTCAATTGCATGTGTCAAAATGATAGTAATAATGCAAGTTTTAAATTGAAAACTTCGGAAAGTTCCCAATTACAACCCATCACCCCTTTTTTAAGTGGAATGATTCCCGAGTGCTAGGAGCGGATTTTAAGGACGGACAGTAAGGTTGCTTCAAACCTCCTGCTTCTAAATAAACACTTGTTACCACAAAGCACGTTGCAATAAGACGAAGAGGATAACGGAAGTTTGTTATCTAGGACACCGTCTTACTTTCAGGAAAAAAAAGGGAGTTTTCAACCAAAATTACAATAAAAAATAGTTTGTAACTAAAGCACATTCTTAAAATACTTTTGTATCAGTTTAAAGTATACGTTGGTTACAGTAGATATTTTCAAGTAGATAGGACACTAAACACAGAAATTACGAAAAAAAATTTCAAACTAGAATTCAATTACCTCCGGAACAGTAAGTCTGACCTAGTTGAACATTATTCGATTTACCGCACTAAAAACAGATTAAATGATAATAATGAGAATTAAACTCTCTCGATCAATTGAATACATTTTCGTTTGATAATATTGGCATTTTCAAATGGAAGTGCACGTAAGGAAGTTAAAGAGTTCTCAACATTCTTTAACAATTCATTTGATTTAAAAATTCGCTTATTTATTCCCCCCCCCCTCCTCCGTGAAGTTTTTACCGTTTTCAAATTTCTAAGCATATTCAAATTATTTATCAGAAAATAAGTTTTTTATGTGCATCGTTTTTGTATTAATTCTAGGTTTTTACATTAATTACGGTCATAAAAGCCACTCTGTGCACAAAACAACATATGCTTAAGAAATAAAACTCCACCAAGCCCTTGAAATGAAAAATAGCTTAATAAAATGATACATTTTTTCTGAAAATTATTTGTAAATGCGTCAACCGAAATTGCAGTAAATACGGCTTCCATCAAAAAAGGAAAAGTAGAAATAAGAAAGCTTTCAACCTTTCTTAAGCTTTTGCAGTTTCTTCTGCGGGTTTGCCAATAGATTCTGGCCGATAAACATGGCAATGAGAAAATAGCGAAAGAAGTACTAGTAGTATATATGTGCTAACTTTCAGCACAGTTTTTGCGGTGGTTGTCCTGGTTGTCCTCAGTTAACCCCTAACGAAATGTATTTCCGCTCTGGATGACCTGTCCGTCCTGGTCGTCCTTATTTGACCCTCCCTAGCAGTTGGAGTACAGTGGTTGCGGTGGTCGTCCTCATTTGACCCTAACGAAATGTACTTCCGCTGTGTATGATTTGTCCGTTCTGGTCGTCCTCATTGACCTCTAATCAAATTTATTTCCGTAGTGGTCAAACTCGATAACACGGATGACTGCGATGATGGGCATGGATGACTACGCTTAAACTTTTTTTGCTTTTAAAATGATGATTTTGACATTGAAGGAAGAAAATGAAACAAGAATACTAATAACGGCTTAAAATTTAGATTAAGATATTGTAAAAATCATTGAAGTAAAGAAAACAGTTGTATTAAATAAGTTTGCATATGGTAATTATTGATCGAAGGATGTAGATAAAATGAAAAACAGGTAGTTAGTTTAAAAACATTAACATAAGAACGCTTTGAAAATAAGAACGATCAGGTTCAATGAGTTTTTTCGTATTTAAATGCGTGGGGGGATTAGAAATCACAGGCAGTTAATGTAAATTGTTTAAAAAGTATTACAATATCGAATCAATCACGATGCGGACGAAGAAAAGATTTTTTTTTTTTTTTTGGAGTGGGTATGCTGTTTAAATAATAAGTCGGTTGCTCGTTTTGAATTTTAAGATATCCAAAAAGGATGTAGATAAAGAACAGTTATTGTAATGTATGGGGAGGGATGGGGAGGATTGAGGTTAATGTATTATTTTTAGAGCTCGACGAGTCGTATAAAACCCCCCACGCAAGCATTTATTCCTTAGTTACGGTTATTCCTGTCTGTGGACTTGCGACTCCTCATCCCCTTTTTGACGTCTTCTGCTTCAGTGTCTGTCATGAATCCCATCAATCGTAAGTTTATTTTCAAATGTTTTTGTGATTTTTTGACTTTAAAAAACAAAAAAAAGTTGTTTTCCCTATATGTATTGTTAATGATAACTCAAAGTTAGATTTTTTCTTTCAGTACGTCATCAGATCAATCGGATAACGGAAGAAGATTGGGAGGAAAATACTCAAGCATTTGGAGCAGCCAGCACCTCGAGTAAGTAACTTTTTTTTTTTTTTTGTTATTTTTTAAAATCGTAATACAGTGACCGCCATTTATATAAACAAAAAATCTGAAAAGCAATAATTATTTTTTAAAGCATATGAACCCATCACCACAAATCCTCCGAAGAAACGAAGGAGGCAGTTGCAGGTAGCAAGTCCCACCATATATCATGAAACAGACAGGAATGCCGTAGGTAATTAAAAAAATATTTTTTTAATTAAAAACGTTTTATAAATAACTATTAAACACAACATTACAAAAAAATTTAAGTGTTGTAAATTGTTTTTTTTTTTTTTTAAAGCTCCGACTCTTGAAACTAACGCAGATGTCGAATTAATTGAAGTGAAGAAGCAGAAGTACGATCTCGATTTAAGCCAGGAGTTAGAAGCAGTAGAAAAAGAGGAACCAGTCCCACCGTACAATATAAATGTGGGGAACAACACAAGCATTGAACTTAAATTTTATAGAAACGTCTACTACGTAGGATTTTCCAGAACAAGCGACATTGGAATAGTCAAAAATAGATTTAATATTGAATTGAAGCAACTAAATATCGTAATAAAAGCTCTGAATGCAATTAAAGAATATGCGGCAGCAAACGCCGCAAAATAAAAAAAAATGAAAAAAAAAATTGAATAATGGGGAGAAAAAAGGTGGAGGTGTATTTTTATGATTTTTATGTGTCATAAGAAAAAAAATATGTGTATCGTTTAAAGTGAAAAAAAAAAAAAATACTGTACATTTAAGTGTTGTAAATTGGTGTTTTTTAAGCTCAGACTCTTGAGACTCACGCAGACGTCGAATTAATTGAAGTAAAGAAACAGAAGTACGATCTTGATTTAAGCCAGGAGATTGAAGCAGTAGAAAAAGAGGAAACCAGTCCCACCATACAATATAAATGCGGGGAACAACACGAATATTGAATTTAAATTTTATAGGAACGTCTATTATGTAGGATTTTCTAAACAAGCGACATTGGAATAATCAAAAATAGGTTCAATATTGAACTGAAGCAGACTCTTGAGACTCACGCAGACATCGAATTAATTGAAGTAAAGAAACAGAAGTACGATCTTGATTTAAGCCAGGAGATTGAAGCAGTAGAAAAAGAGGAAACCAGTCCCACCATACAATATAAATGTGGGGGGAACAACACGAATATTGAATTTAAATTTTATAGGAATGTCTATTATGTAGGATTTTCTAAACAAGCGACATTGGAATAATCAAAAATAGGTTCAATATTGAACTGAAGCAACTGAATGTTGTAATAAAAGCACTGATGTGGCTATTAAATGCTGCTAAGGATTATGTCGAGGAAAGGGGGAGGGAGGGCAAATCAATAATAGAAAAACAAAAAATTGACACCTCGAGTAAGTAATATGTTCATAAGTTATACGAAAAAAAAAAGAAAGTGTTTCGTTTTGATGTAAAAAAAAAACAATGATACGGTTTAATCTTCAAAACAGAGCGTTTCGAGGGTACGTACGCTCATATCGATCAAAAATTAATGAACTTGATATATACGAAGTATATGAACAAAGCAAAACAAAAATTTTTGATTTATTAAATATTGTTGGTATTTTAAGATTAAAGTTTTTTATCTGCATTAACATTATATTTAGTAAAATATCAGAAAATAGAGAAGTAAATGACAATTTCTATTTTTGTAGTCTTTTGAAAAGATTAACATATACTGAACAAATAAATTCAGCTATTGATGAATGTTTTAAGAGTATTATTGAAAAGGTTGAAGGGTTTCTAAGAAATGGTTCTGGATGGGTTATTAAAAATATTGATTTTATTGATGTTCATATAGGGAGGTATAACTCTATAAGAGGAGGATGTGGAAATGTAGAACTCCCTCCAAAGTTAAGAAAAAAACGGTGTATATTAAATATAAAATGTCGAGACAACAAGTGCTTTTTATACGCTGTGCTAGCTAAATTATATCCAAAAGACCGAAACCCTCAAAGAATTTCTCACTATAAAAAGTATTTAAAAACTTTGAAGTTAAAAGATATTACATTACCTATGCAACTAAGCGATATTTCCAAATTTGAATTACTTAATAATTTGTCCATAAATATATTTACTATTGAAGATAATGATATAATTCCAGTGAAAGTTCATAAAGACTCCAACTGTTTAAAAAATGTAGATTTATTGCTGTATAAAAAACATTTTTTTTTGATTAAAAATTTCAATGCATTAATGAAAGGTGAGGGTCTTGGACATTTTTTTTGTAAATCTTGCATGATAGGATTTTATCGAAAGACAACATTTAATTTACATAAAAAATTATGTTTGAACATTAAGAATGCTCAAAAAGTTACTATGCCTTCTGATTTGAATTTAAAATTTACCGACCTATCAAAAATGTTATATCATCCCTACTGTATATTTGCCGATTTCGAATGCATGACTGAAAAAATATCCGGAGTGTTGCCGAGTAATGAATTCAGTTTTGTCTCTCAGGTTGAAAAGCACACTCCGATTAGTTACGCATTGTTGGTCACTAACGCACAGGACGAAGTAATATTTCATGAATATTGCTGCGATTTAAATTGCGTAGAACAATTCATTGTAACTTTAAAAAAAATCTCCAGTATTTTACTTCAGAAATTGCATTTTAATAGACCTATTTACTATGATGGGACTCAAAAATTGAATTGGGAAAAATGTCACTTGTGTAACGAAAATTTTAAACCAGGTGAAACACGAGTGAGAAATCATGATCATCATAGTAAAAAAAATACTAATAACATTTATGGTATTGCACATGTAAGTTGCAACTTAAACTATCGGATACAAAATTTCATACCTGTCGTTATTCACAACTCCAGGAATTATGATATGCATTTGATTTTAAAGCATTTACCTGCAAATTTAATTCAGGAAATTACAATTATTCCAATTAATATGGAAAAAATCACAGTTCTAACATTGGATAATATTAAATTTATCGACAGCTATTTGTTTATGAATTCTTCGTTAGATGTTCTAACAGAAAATTTGAAACAATCTGGGCATGCATTTAATATTTTTAATGAGTTTTTTAAAAATTATGCTCACCGAGAACTTTTAAAACGGAAAGGTATTTTTCCTTATTCGTATTTTGACTCCGTTGAAAAATTAAATGACAATTGTTTACCACCTAAAAAAGCCTTTTTTAATACGTTAACCGGAGAAGAAATAGATGAGGAAGAATATTTACACGCGCAAAATGTATTTAAAAAATTTAAATGCAGAAAGTTTAGCGACTATCTTGAGATTTATCAAAATCTCGACGTATGTCTGTTAGCAGAAACAGTAATTAATTTTCGTCACATGTCAATGGACTTTTATTCATTAGAACCCCTGAAATTTATCAGTAGTGCAGATTTAACTTGGCATGCGGGTTTAAAACTAAGTAAAGTAGAGTTAAAATTATTAGGCGATGTCAATGATTACATTTGGTTTGAAAATCAAATGCGAGGAGGTGTTAATATTTTATCGAAACGATATGCAATTGCTAATAATCCTTACCTTCCGGACACCTATGATGCAGATAAGCCGCACAACTATATTATTGCATTAGACTGTAACAATTTATACGGAAAAATTTTAGGAGCCAATTTGCCAGTTTCAAATTTCTACTGGTTGTCAGAAGCAGAAATTAAAGACTTTGACGTGACAAAAACATCGCAAGACGACGAAATTGGTTATTTTATTGAATGTTCACTGACATATCCAAATGAAATCCAAGACCTTCATGATTGTCTACCATTGGCTCCCAGTCATATAGATATCACATTTGATATGTTATCGCCATATACACAAAAATTATGTGAAGATTTTAATTTGAAGCACATATTTCCAACAAGAAAGCTAACCTGTAATTTTTTCGATAAAGATAATTATGTGTGTCATTATATGAATTTAAAATTTTATTTGGAGCATGGTATTATATTGAAGAAAATTCATAGAATTTTATCGTTTAAGCAAACAAAGTGGTTGGAAACATATGTAAATTTAAATAACGAAAAGCGCCAAATGACAAAATCTGAATGTGAAAAACAATTTTTCAAAACAATGAACAACTCATTTTACGGGAAAACTTGCCAAAACGTACGAAAAAGAATTAATGTAAAGGCATCGGTCACAGAAACTGCTTGTCAAGCTAACATGGCCAGCCCTCTTTTGGACTATTTTGAAATAGTGAATGACAGTTTAGTTTTATTTAAAATGCAAAAAAAAAGTATCTGTTTAAATAAACCTATATATGTTGGTTTTACTGTATTGGAACTTTCTAAATATCACATGTACCATTTGTTTTATGATTATTTTAAGAAATTTTATGGAAATAAATGCGAATTATTATACATGGATACCGACTCATTGTATTTAAATGTAACCACTGAAGATGTTTATAAAGATCTGAAAAAATATTTTTCACAAATTTTGGATTGTTCGAATTTTAGTGAAGATCACATTTTATACGACGGGAAAAAAAATATGGGAAAGTTAGGTTTTTTAAAAAATGAGATTTGTTCTCCCATACAAGAGTTTGTCGGACTCAAATCGAAAATGTACGCTTTTAAATACGAGGACACGTCAAAGAAACGTGCTAAAGGCATAAAAAGAAGCTGTTTAAAAAAAACTATTCACTTTGAAGATTATAAAAGAGTTTTATTTGAGTAAAGTTTTGATAAACACCAATAACAATCAATAATTTCTAAAAAGCATTAACTTTTCACTATTACTCAAAACAAAATTGGTTTGTCGGCGTTTTATGACAAGAAATATGTATTGGAAAATGGTATTGATTGATGATCATATGGCCATTTTAAAAATAATAACTTAATAAGTAATTAAACAAAAAAAAGTGTATTTTTTTTATTTCACAGATCAAATTAAAGACGTCAAATCAAAAACCCGACTATATCAGAAGAAAAAAAAAACGTACATCGAAAATAATTTACTCCTGATTTGCTGGTAACTAATAAAAGAGTTCTCTATATGAAAGTTCAACAAATGATAGATATTTGTTTTGATGGTTGGACGAACGACAGAAAATTAATTAGAATGAAAATAAAAAATATCTCATCAAAGTATGATTATTTATCTGTATATGTATTTTATTTTTATGAATGTATTCAGTTTGTGTATTATTTAGCATATATTATACATAAATATGTATTCGAACATGTATCTACTTTTTTATGGGATTTATTTGATTTTACTTTATTATTGTAGAATGTGAAACAAATAAACAAGGCAGCGCCATCGGGGGCCTGCAGCAATTTTAGCAAGGCTGTAATTATTTTGGATTAACAGTCTTGTTACATTTCTTGCTTAAGTCTTGCTAAAGTTGCCGCAGGATTTAACGACCTCGAATCCAGTGGTGTGAGAAGAAAAAAAAAGAAGACCAACAGGAACTCTGATGAATTTCTGATGCGCGAACCACAGTGCTCGCCATATGAGAGTAATGGGAAAGGAAGTCAAGTGAGTATTACCATTTTTTTATATTATTCTCTTTTAAAAAAATTTAATTACTTTTTCTAATTAAAAAAACTGTATTTTCGTATTAAAAAAATTAACACAAGACATGAAAATTTTACAATATATATTTATTAATTCTACATTCATTGGTGTAATTCATGTAACAAATCTTTAGCGTGTAACAGTTTAAAATAACATATTTTTACTTCATAGTCGGGATACAATAATTCATGTTCTGTGTAAACATTTTTTGCATACAATAATGCTTCTAAAAAACTACAAAACATTGCTTTATCCACATAAACAATGCAAAAGGTAGAATCATTACATTTTTTCCGAAGCAGTATTCCAAATCCAAGGGTCGGAATTGAATCTTCTACTTTGTGAGAGAGAAAACTTGCACATTCTTCTTTATTAAGTGCTTTATAGTAATGCACATGAACATTTGCTTGTTCTTTCAAATAATCATGTGCTTCTAGCACGCAAACTTTTATGTCGTAATATAAATATTCTTTGAAATACAAAATATCATTTTCCGTTGACGATGTCGTAGAGTACCACCCGAACCGCTCTGGTCTTTCCATCTCCTGCGCTTACGATTGACAGCTTACGAATTTGTGAGCATGTTTTTAAACGGTCGACACACTTGAGCTGTCCAATACAAATGATGACAGCATTTTTTATACCGAAATTTCTTTTGAACGAATTCTCGAATTATTTGTTCATTCATAGAAGGGTCATTTCTGCTCAGTCGAATCGCCATATTTCGAGCAGTATGATACAAGAAATAAAGACAAAAATGCCCGCATGTCATTGTTAGCTTATCTTGAAAGCAGACTTTATTATACATAAGTTTTTTACAATGCTTTCGCATAAAATTTAAAATATTCTTGTTTATCGGTTTTCTTCCAAAACTATCAAAATATAATCCTATCTCGTTTTTAAAATGTATTGCAATCCAATGAGAGCCAGGTTGACGTTTGGGATCCAAATTTACGATGAAAAATTTAAAGTTCGATTTAGCAGTAGGTAAAGAATCCGATGGGAAAACTCCGCCAAATTGAGATTTTATAATTTCGTCACTACAAGCAAGCCTGCACAAATGAATGGTATTCATATTACTTAATAATCAATTATGACCGATCGTGATTTATCAATTTCAATGACGTTTCGAAATTCGGCGTAAACAATTAAACTTACAGTCGAGGGTAAAGGAAAAGAAAATTTTAAATCGATGGCTAAATTCCCGGTCTGTGTTGCACTAGAATGCGACTCACCCCCTGCGTAATCGGGTGTGAAATCGAAACAGAAGAAAGAATTTCCCCCTTTAAAATCTGAATAACTAATATTAATGTTCTGTGAGCTATGGTACCGATTTAAATCCGTGAACAAATTCATATAGCATCGACTGTACTGATCTTTTCGAAACTGGGGTTGTAATGGTTTGAAAGGAATAGTTTGAGATCCGTTCAGAACTGCTAAATATGACAAATCAAAATGATGAAATTTAAACGGATTTTTAGAGCATGATCCATTATACGCTTCATTTGAAACCATACCCATTATTATTCTGTTCGGTAACTGTCCAAGAAAAGCATTTGCTATATTTTTAGATTGTATGCCGGCTGCGAGGGAAAAATTTTTAATTTCCACTCTTCTTATTGGCATTTTAATTACTCCTTTATCCAAAGCTTTTTCATGAGCAACAATAATTGAAGGTGATATGTTTACTTTTCGTATATATAAACTAGCGGCAAGAATGTTTATTTTAAACTCGTCATTTTCGGACATTAAACAAAATTCATTTTTGCTACGTTCAAATTTTATTCGGACTGAAACACCATGAATCAACAATTTGGGTTGACCAGATAAATCAATGTGAATACCCCCAAATAAATCTTGAATTGCACTTTTAGCACACAAATCGCTTCTTTTTTTAAACCCCACATTATCGGCTGTTACGGAATCATGGTGAAAAGCAGTATCTTTATAAAAAAACGCCGATGTCAATAAACTTTCATGCGCGTTTTTTGAATACAATAATAAACTTTCAAGATATGAACGGTAAGCGTAATTTACTTGGGTTGAGATTTGTTTGTCATTCAGAAACACGCTGCATTCAGAAAATATAGTGTTTAATAAGTAATTGATAGGCGCGACTTTATTTTTTTCGGCATCTGTAAGTAATGTTCCATTTGCTTTCAAAACTTGTACTTGTAAATGCAAGAAAGCATGAGAGAGGTCAAGATATTGGCTGTTACTATTACTAATTACAAATTCCACTGGTGTAGAGGAAGATAACGAAGCAATTGGATGCACTTCAACAAACGCAGATGAATCAATTCCAAGCTGCAGAGGCACATCTTCAAACAAATCTAATTCGCTTTTAAGACAAATCAAATTTTTTGACATGGTGAAAATATATCTCGATTTTTTTTACAACGTTTCGTAGACGAATGATTCTTATTCACTTTGCGTTTCCTTTTTATACCCTCACCATGCTGTATTTTTTTCAGAATGTCATCTTTGATTTGTTTCGAAGTTTCTTTAAATCTTGTGCGTGCGGATTCTTTAAACGATTTGCCTGAGGAAATATCAGATATCACTCCTCGTCCTGCATGAGCAATTTTTCTACCTAAGTACTTTGTCGCACTTAAAGCCAGCGGAGTGATATATCTTTTTAAATCTCCAAAAAACCCATATCCTCTTTGGTGGCTTAAACCATGAAAGTAATTTGAACCTCTTCCCACCTGTGCACAATAATAATTTTCACAATCTTTAGCATTTAAATACATCGTTACTGTTCTCACATGCTAAGATACTAGAAATGATTGTGATGACTTTAAACGCTTTAATTTATACTCTTCTGCGTCTAAAAGAAAGGACAACAAATGTTTTTCCTCCAGTACAAATAATCCTTTTTCCCGAACTTGTGCGCAATTCTATTTCTATAGTTTCTATATGCTTCTTTCTAACGGGGAAATAAAGCGGAAAATTATACTCTCTTACAATTTGTTCCTTTTTATCGGTCATACATGGTATTATCCTGAGCAAAGGAGCAAAAGTGTCTCCTACATGATGAGCAGAAATTAAATCAGAGTAGACAAATATTTCAGTTATTCCAGCGTCTAGTTCTAAAGGATATTGACTTACATGGAATCCACTTTGAAAGTTAACAGATGAAAAACCTAACATGTCAGCCAATCCCTGACTAAAATGCACTTCGTGAAGGGGTGGAACTTCTAAGTGAACTTTTAAATTGGGTAACTGACGTAGAATTATGTATTTAAATTCCGCAAAAAGACTCTGTGCAGTTTTATACATACCGTCATTTAGAGTTAATTCCTCAGTTATATCAGTCGTTATTATATCTTCATAATATTCTTTTGTTATTAATTTTATCATTTCGCCTGAATGTATCGCATTTAATGGATTTATGTTAGAAAAATTATGCGTTCCTTTCTTAAACACTGTATCCTTTTGAATGTTTAACATTTGCATAAAAGAGAGGCATAATTTCTGGTTTACATGAAGTTCGGCACCTTCTAAAATTTCGAGTCTAACATTATTTTTTATCGATTCATATTCAAATTTTAAAAAAGTATCAATATTAAGAAGTTTGATATTTGCATTAATAATATTAAATACGTTACTAGAAATTTCTGAATCTCTGCTTTTAATAAAGTTTAACGGAACTAATATTTCCGATTGTCGTTTGGGATTTTTATTAACTACTGTAATTGTTTGCGTGATATTTTTCTGCAAAGATTGTCTAAATTGAAATCTTCTGGACTGTGTAATTTTGACATCTTCACTCGGTAAATGTAACATGAATAAAAACTTATCGGCTTCTTTCTGATTAATAATTAGTTCATATCCTTCGGATATTCCAATCTCGATCGTGGTCGCCTTACGATCTATGATTGGTGTAAATTTGATGTTATTTTTTCCTCCTGTTGCTTTTTCAATGAGTTCATTTAATTCGAGGAAAAAATCGAAATCACTTTTATCAGAATCATAAGTAAATACTATGTCATAACTCACATGACTCACGGTAACCTTCCTGATTTTTTTATATTTTATCGTATACATTTTATTGTCGTCGAAGATTGTAAACCAATTACGTGGTATTGCTATTTCGGAAATCCCGACATCCCACTCGTCATTGAGCTGTAAAGGTGAAGAAAGTTTGGTTCGAAAATGCCCCTGATTGTTACGAGGGAAAAACCCTAACGAAGAATTCGATGGAAGTGTCACATAAAATTGATGACCTATCGTTTCAGACATGTCTTCTTAATCCAAGAGTTAAACCGATCATCAAATCCTTGCCACTTTACAAACAATTCCTTGTTTTCTCCCGTTCCTTTCGTCTTTAACACTTTTTCAATTTTCCAAAAATCTTCCGACGTTTTAACAATCTTTTGTAGTTCATGCTCATAGAACCGACCTTTTATTAGTTCGTCTTTTAAATCTTTTATAATGTAAGTCGGTGGATTTGAAGCATAACGTTTATGTACAACGAATATTTCATCAGTCCAATTAGGTAAGTACCCGCGACGAAATGTCCTTTTCACTTTTGAAATTCGTACTTGATCCCCGGTATTAAATCTATATTTAGGCTCATGTTTATATCCATACAATTTTTCAAAAATTATTGGTTCCAAATCCGACGTGACTTTGCTCGGAGCATAACCAATACTGCGATGGACGCTGTCATTATAACTCTGCAGGAGTGGTTTCAAAATGTCTACGTATTTATAGGAATTTCTATGCGTGAAAATACGAAATAACTTGTTTTTTATTGTTCTGTTCGCTCTCTCTATGACCGAAGCGTGATATTCACTGTGGGATGAATAATGATGAATTTTGTTCTTCTTGAAAAAATCTTGAACTTTAGAATTATAAAATTCTTTCCCCTCATCAGTTTGAAGATTCACAATGTGTTTGGTCTCTTTCAATAATTTTTTAAATGCTTTTAAAACTTCTACAGAGTTCTTTTTTTTAATTGGTATTGCATATAAATATTTTGAAAAAACATCGATTGCGGTTAATAAATATTTATAATTTTTGTTATACTTTGCGTATTTTGATAAATCGACTAAATCAGCCTGAATTAATTCTCCAATCCCAAAAGATAAAACTTTTCGACGAGGAAATTTAATCCTTATGGGCTTATGCAAACTATACACTTCTTGCTTCATTAAAAATTCCTGTGCTTTTTTATACGGTACGCCACTTTCTTTGGCAAGTTTTGACACTCCACCAAATGACGCTGGATGCTTTATGTCGTAATAATTTTTTCTTAATAAGGAATCCATGTCGGTGATTTGAGTCTTTCGTATGATTTCGATCTCCCTTTTATACGTCTGACAACTCCGTCAGCATCGCCATCTTTCGCCGATAGTTGAATTTTGGGGATAAGTTTTGTATTACCAATCCAACTATGAGGAATGTTAATTTCTTTAATGGCTTTTAAGAATGTATTATAATTTTTTGGTTCCACTTGTCGTTTAGCATTACTCATTGTAAACACAAAATAATCCACAATTTGAGAATTTTCTACAGGCGAATCTCCGACCATAAAATTTCCTTCGTCGTTCCAAGAGTAATGTCTAGTTTTTAATTTTTCAGTAATAAGTGGTATGAATTTTGCATACTTTTTTGGAACAGATTGCATAATATTTTTTAAACTTGAATCGACATCCTGAGGCGACGCATCGATGCTTTTATTTTCTTCAGTGAAGCTATCCCCTTCCTTTTCTAGCTCATCTACTACTTTTACGCGAAGCGGTTCGGGAGGTGTATGAATCACTTTCTGATATCTTGATACCATTTGTCCGAGCAAACGGGCTTTCATATCATCAGGCAATTTATTTCGTTCCAACAAATCTGTAATTTCATCTTCTAGTCTATTTTCAATTTTGGGAACAGTGTGAGAGTTTACTAACTCTTCCGGAATCCAAGCCATCTTTTTTGCCATAGGTATATTTATATTTTCTTTCAAATTCTATTTCCAATCGCTTTACCAACTAGACCTGCTACTGCCGATGCGAGAGCTGGAAGAATTAAAGGTAGGAAACCACCAACTTGATTTACAAGAATTTTCTTTTTAGATTCAATTGGTATATTTTTCTGAACCATCTTTCTTAATACATTCTTATATTTTTTTAGCTTCTTTACATTAACGGGTATGTTTCCACCCAACACATTCAAACAAATTTCGCATAAACAGTTAACTTGAGACTTGTCGGCCGTTCGTAATAAAGCCTTTTTCTGCTCGCGTGATGAGCGTGTCAACAAGTTTAAGAAGGGGATATTCTTTTTTAAGTTTTTCATTACATAGGATGAAAAAACCAGTAAAATCCCTTTTCATTCGGCATTAAGTTATCCCTCAGACGAAACTCCTCCTTCGTGGATGGATGCAAGTCGATAAATAGATATTTATGAGCAGAATCTGTGGCTTTTATATACGCATCCAAGAAAAATTTCGACTTCAGTGGGTATAGTTGTCGTCCTAAACAATTCACTTGACTCATATCTCTCGAATTTTTAAATAAAATAATATAATGAGCATTCAAACTTATATCGCGCATGACTTTCAATCGTGGAAATAAATTTTGCAATATTAATATTACACTCACATTACGATGATGAGAAGCAGCAGTAAATAAATCAGCAACTTTTTCATTCAAATGATGCATTAAATCATCAATGACTATCAAATCAACATCTTCATAATCTTGTGGTAAACCGGAAATAAATTTGATATTTTTTTCTTCCAAAAACCAAGGAGAAGAATACAAATAACACCATATAATGTTCTTAATCTTCTTATCGTACA